>CM040980.1:1145791-1175430 GCA_022985145.1 Pangasius djambal
AAGCTTCCCAGAAGAGTGGAGCTCATTATAACAGCAAACACAGGGAATAAATCTGGCATGAGACGTTCAGCAAGCACATATGGGTGTGATGGTCAGGGGTGCACATACTTTTGTGTACTACAGTGTACATATAATACAGTACATAATTGTTATCTAAACATGACATTCATTCTGTGGGGTTCCTATGTTCTGAGTGTGTAGATGAACCCTTTCTCTTAACAGTTTTTTACTTTGTTGTTCCCATAATAGTAACTAGTGATGCAGACATTATTGTAATGTCCATTGCTGTGGACATCACAGGATGTGGCCCATGTGCAGAAGATTTATGATGCATGATCCAGACAAAATTCAAGCCACAGTCCAATGTGGTGTGTAATCAGAAAACAAAACAGAAAACAATCCATTAATACAAAAAATATAAACCTATGAGTGTCAGTAAAACATCAGCCTGGAGAATCAGTGAGCAGTGTGTGTGAGTGAGAGAGAGAGAGAGAGAGAGAGAGAGAGAGATTAGTGTGGGAGCCCTCTGGTGGACAGGAGGTGAATTACAGTTATTTTCTGTGACAACAGTGACAACCACAGACTACAATTCACTGTGTATATATATATATATATATATATATATATATATATATATATATAATTTTATACAGATTAAAATAAGTAAGTTAAATATCACTAACAGTTAGTTAAAGATATTAATATTTAATTAATGAAAAATATCAGGTTTTAAAATTGTATATTGTATCCATTAATGAATTATTGCAAAACACACACACACACATCTCTGTATTTGGTTGAGTATTCTTTTGATCCTCTCTGCAGTTCCTAAAAAATAAACACAACATGATTAAATTAAACTGAATCCACTTCAAAAGCTCCAAAAAGTTTTGCCTTCTCTCATCAGAACATCAAACAAAATTACTCGGCAGGATCGATGAATTTATATCCTGAGTGTGCACCATGTGATCAGTGTGTTAATTAAACTCTGTGAAGCTGAAACAAACCACACATCTGCTAAAGCACTGAATTATTCAGGTTTAATCTCAAACTGAGCCTCATTTCGTTCTCTACTGAGTGGCCTATGGTTCGAAAAGTAACGACATTCAGTCACATGTACACAGACCACACATTTTAATAATATAAACACTGCTAACATGTAGCAAACATGCTAATATCCAACAAAATATAAAAGAAATTCAGAATCTTCAAAACCACAGGATTGTTGAAGGATGTGTTTTAAATCAAGCTATATTTATACTATAATTTACTCTGAAATAAAAACTGAGCTGGACAAACAAGCCTCAGGAGACAAGCAGTGAGTTTTAAATATATTGTGTTGCTGTAGAGATGAAAACATGAGAGCTTTATTCTGCACTGTGACTGAATTCTGTGTAGTCGAGAGTTGTGTCTGCACTGAAGTCTGTGTTTCTTTTGTTTTTTTTTTTGTTGATTATCATATCTTCAGTGTATTGGAGCTGCTGTTACTGTGTAGCTGTCGTGTAGCTGTAAGCTCTGAACATTAGCTAACATAAGATTAACTACCTACATTTTAAAATTAAATCAAATTAAATTAGCTTTCCAAGCACCGACTAAAATGTGCTGCATTTGTACTCTAGACATTAAGTTTTTTATTTTGCACATTTAGCGTAAAAGTATGAAAAGTTCCTAATCCAGATGTTTTCCTGCCTCTCCACAGTCGTTAGCATATTCAGTGTGGGATTAAAGTTAATGACTGTTTTATAAAGCTGAGAATGCAGACTTTTTATCAAGCTGCCATTAGCAGAGTGAAGCATATGCCTGGAGATTAGCATACACGAAGCTAATTTGGGCTTTAAAATGATAAATGTGTGTTAGCAAAGCAGATTCGCTAATTATCAGAAGTCTTTCAGCTAAACTGAAGAATGTCTTTTGTAAGAAGGACAACAGATTGTGTGTTAGTCACTGAGCTGGGGTGTGTGTGTGTGTGTGTGTGTGTGTATGTTGGTAGGGGAGTTGTTGGTTTTCTGTGGGCTGTAAAATATTTCGGTGTCAAATGAACCTGCTGCTGTAGTTGCTGTTCCCTGAAGCATTATTATTATTATTATTATTAGCCGCATTTTGGTGTCTACGGTTCCTTTAAGGTTCTCCGTCTCACTGAAATCCACCAGGAGCCTTGAGGATGAAGACCCGAGTTGTTATTCGGATGTGGGGATAATGTAGTGCAGCTGAATCTGTGATGCTTGGAACAAAGGACACAAGCTTTAAACAGGAATTTGGTGGATGTGAGAATGTGACCGTAGAAAAGGCAGGACACACTGCTTGCATTACGACAGGAGATTTATTGTCTCAAAATCATAGCATAAACACTCAATAAACCACCAGCTGTGACCCTCCTCACAGAGGTGTTTCAGCCAAACAGCAACCTCAATCAGGCAAGAGGATCCCTTTATAGTGAATGGTTTAAACCAATATAACCACAAAGGGGAAACAAAAATTATATACATCAGCATTTTAGTATTAAATGTCCATTCATGTGTTTAAATCATTTTAACATCAATATTACTCAAAAACAAACACAAAATTTATATTAACTAACACATTTTCATAAACCATATTCAAAGTAAATATAATGAACCAATAATGAATGATGACCTAGCCCCCCCCCCCCCCCCCCCCCCCCCCCCCCCCCCCCCCCCCACCCCGTTCACACATATTAAGTAGACTAAGCCTACACTACCCATAATCCTCTTAGGATAGTATAAAATGGGGAACAGGAAGGCCATGTGTCTCTTAAACCCCACCCCTGGACCCATGCTGCAGCCCAGAGAACAAAAGGTGAGAGAATGAATCCATCAAAATGCTAAATAAAGTTAATTAAGAAAACTCTTTTGGTGTCTTGTCTCTACTCTAATGTGCACCTTAGACCAGGGAAAGTAACCAAAATATTTTCAAACCACAAAACAAAATGAAAAACACAAATATACACAAATGATATAACAAACAAACAAAACTGATTTGAGACAGCTTTTGACATTGTCACAGTGGAGTTCAGGAACTTCAGATGGTCATGAGTCAAATTAGCAGCATTGTTCTGAATTATCTGTAGAGGAGATCTCACTTATGAAGTAGAGAACAGCAATCATGTCTGGTCATGTTCTCATGGTGGATGTGATGCAGGTGGAGAAGTAAAGCTTGTAAGTTTGTGTTTGTGTGTGATGAACTGTGATGGACAGGCCCATCAGGACATTTCTTCAGTGGTTCACTGAAACTTTGTGATTCAGGTGGTTCAGTTTCTTCATCCAGAACTGATGTCAGAAAGGCAGTCTGATATCTTCTGACAGAGAAATAAAGCTGTGTGTCATCAGTTTAATAGAGATAAGAGAAACCAGAGATTAATATAGCAGGAGAACCAGGAGTGGAATGAGAACTGAACCCAGCAGTTGTGGTAAGAGACATCGATGGTGGGTAGAGAGACCATGGTTTCTGGTTTGCCCATGTGGTGATGGTCTTGAAGGAAGTCTCATCATTCCATCATCTATGCTCTCGTGATGTAGCAAAATCAGTCACTGATGCTGTGTATTCCTCCAAGTCTGTGGTGTGGTTGTGTGTAGCAGAACATATTCTACTCTGTGTGCTTAAAACACACATCACTCAGAGGACCTGTGTATATAAGGCTATAGGCCAGACATACGTAATGTGTGTGTCATGTACAATTTGTCATAGCTGCAATCGCTAACATTAGTGCTTAGTGTGTGTTTTGTTGTTGTTGCTTCATTACCTGTTAACAAGATCAGGAGTTATTAACTAAGCTCATTGGGTTATATAAACTTCACATGGGTATATAGTGAAGTCGCCTTGATGAAGATTGTTGTGGTGTTTTCTTAAGTGAAGCTATTCAAGGCTTTATCTGTTCAGCAGCACAGACACGGGAAGATACATCAGGGAAAGATGTTTTGTTGCTTTGCTCTGAAGCCAGACAGCAAGTTATTAAAGTTTGTATAGAATATAAAACAGGTGAAAAATAAACACACATGATGAGAAACACATTTTATTTTTTGTCAATCTTAAAGCTGCAGATTCCAACAGATGTTTAAATCATACAACTTGATATTCATCCTAATAGTTGGAATCTATTGACAATTCCTGATCCTATTATCGGTCTTCCCAAGACTAAGATCATGATGCCTGGTGATCACACTAGCTGTGCGTCACTGAAAATGTCTTGGAAAATGATGTTTTATAAAGAATGGGAACCCTTGAAAGATGAACAGATAAAAAATATATGATGGGAAATTAACCTGCAGTACCTGTGTGTGTGTGTGTGTGTGTGTGTGTGTGTGTGTGTGTGTGTGTGTGTGTGTGGAGACAGACTGGTTGGTCTGCAGGAGAAGAGTGTGTGTCCGGTGTGTTCAGGTGAGTTTTGGCCCAAATGCTTCGTTCATTTCCTCTCACACACCTGCAGTCCGGCCACCTGCAGGCCCATGTCCTGATACACAGCTGCACACACACACACACACAGATATACACACACTGTGCAGACACCCACACACTCACGCGCACACACCTGTACCTGCTGAGCTCAGCACTTTAAAATCTGGCAACTCAGTGAACAGGTTCATCACCTTCTGCCTTTCCAGCTAAGAGGTGAAGTGTGTGTGTGTGTGTGTGTTATAATAGACAAGGTTTAAAACACATGTAGTTACTAAGTAAAACAACGGACAGGCACAGATTTGATTTACAATGGTGAGAGAATTGAAACTTTCAAGGACAAAACTGCTCTTAATGAACTTATAAGTATAAATACATAATATATAATACACTGTATATAATATATTGTACATCATATAGAATATATAATATATATATTAGCTGTCTATATATTTATATAGTTTCTAACAAAGTTGAATAAAACACAACCTACTAAGGTTTATTAACAAGAAGGTTTATTAAGATTTCTCATTTACACACTGTTTCTCTGACTGCATGTAACACAATTCATATGTTTATTCTTTGTAAACCATACACAGCCTACACACTAACCATACACACTCAGTTTATCCCATTACACACCTGAATATGGATAGATCGTTATTTAGGATTGTTATAAATCACAGCATCTGAGTTTCTGCTTCTACATGCATATGGGAATGGGAACTGATTTCAAAATTTTATTATTATATTTAAATGGTTCATAACCTAAAAAACACCATACATGGTTTCTGGATAAAGGGTTTTTAAATTCATGACAATTTGCGCAACTCATGTTATATGAAAGGATATGAAGGGTAAGGTCAGGGCTTTGTTAGGGGTGGAGTTAGGAGCAGGGTAGGATTTAGGTCATTTTTCTATCTTCATTTATATGGAATCAGGTTCCATCACCATCACATGACCAGCGCAGACATAATGCTTACAGAACTCGATCGCTTTCTGATTATTTTTAACAAACTGACAATTTCACAATGCTTCTACTTCATCGTCACTGAGCTGCTGACTTGAATCAACCTCAAATACCGTTAAAGTAAACTCATCTGGTCAAATCTAGTCTAATCTAATCTAATCTAATCTGTATTATAAAAGCACTATAAAAATGCAATTCTATTCTATATTCTACAACAGAGACATCTGTGATGTAGTTTCATCCACAGTTCTTCAGTTACAATAACAGCTTTGAACAAATCTGAGTGAAGTTGCTAACAAAAAGCTGCCAGTGTGGAACGTCCTTAAGAGATGTGACGAGTCATAAATCAGTTTAATGCACTTGTCCTGAAAGGAGAAAGGAAAACGGGACAAGGCAGAGACGAGAAGAAGACGTGCTCATGCTGTGGCCTGGCAGCTGCAAGACAGAGAAATATTACATCTTTTACACCTCTTTATCCTCCACGTCAATATCGCACAATGAAGTGATGTCACACTGAGAGACAGAGCAAGAGAAACTGAGGAGGTGGAGACAAAGAGACAGAGGTGAAGAGAAAGACGAGAGAAGAGAGGAAGTGTGTGGGAGAGAGAGAGTGTAGGAGGTCATCCCTCACACTGAGCCGTCAGACAAGATTTAACAAAAGAGAGGGGACGAGAGACAGAGAGAGGGAAAGAGACAGAAAGGACGAGGACAGGAATAGATCTAATTAAGATCAGTGATCAGATAACGTGTGTGTGTGTGTGTGTTCCTCTCTGTAATTAACGTGACATGTCTTTGAGGTCGTCACCATGACAGTAGACAGGCGTGGTGCTGCCTGGTGAGGGATTATGGGAAATAGAGTTTAAGCTTGAGGTCACTGTTGCTATTGGATACCGACGATGGTCTTTGCTTTAGGCAGCATGATGGATCGAAAATGGAAATCGCTCTGTCTGTTCCACTCTTTATCCATCTCATCCTGCTCATTCTTTCTTTTGTTTCCAGTAGCAGGATAAGAATAGAATAGTGCATTACCAAGAACTGCTTTTATTTAATCTGTTATTAAACAGTAATAAATACTAATACTAATATGTGCTGTGTAATTTACTCATTTTGCTCAGGAATAATCAAATTCATCACCGCTGTTGCTCTATACATTTACCCACTTCACCTACCAGGATTCACGATTTTATTACATACACAATTATATTGTATATTTATATATATATACACTATATAACTTGCAGACCAATAGGACCAGACCCTCATGCCAAGTTTACAGATTTACAGTTTTCCATACCTCCAATTCTACAGACTTATAATACATATTCACAATACATATTTACATATTTATTTATAGTACATGTTTACAGATTTATTTAGAGTATATGTTTGTAGCTTCACAGTACAGATTTATAGATTTACTGTTTTACAGTACAGACTTATAGGTTTACAGATTTAAATATATATTAATATATTTAAATACAATATCAGATTACAAGTTTTAGGGATTTAAAGATTTATATATTTACAGCGTTACAGATTTGCAGGGTTTTTTTTTTCAATTTACAGGTTTATATTTAGATATATTTAGGTTTATAATTTAGATTTACAGTAAATAGTGGCAGATTTCAATTAAAGATTTATACATTTACATTAGAAATTTACAGATTTACAGAAATGGCAGAGGGTGTCATACATGTCCATGGACTATTTACCACCACAATACAACAGGGCACTCTCCTCTGAACTTTAAAATGCTTCCTCATTGGTCTTTTCCATTTCCTGCCCTCAACATATAAAAAGCACATTGAATCAATTGAATCATTTTTCTGACTGATTCTTGTTTATGATCTTGTTTTCCCATCTTGGATTACCCATTGCTCAAGTTTTCTCTGATTTTCTCTGATCCTCTTGCATATGGATCCTTACTACACTTCTGAGTCTCATCTGTTACAGAGGGTTGAACAATCCTAACTCTTGTCGTTTATTGTTGTGTTTATTTCTGCGTGTGTTGCAGAAGGCTGGGAATCTCAGACAGACATCTGTCAATCAAGCAGTAAGGATGATGGTGATAAGGGCATTGTCATAGCCAGCTCTGGAAAATGATCTAGACAGTTTTTTACAATCAGCCACCCTGTTCCAGTCCATCTCTTGACCATTGCACTGTTAACCAGTAGAGACACACCCACTCTGATCAGGACCATATGCAGGGTTGAAATGCGCAGGGTTGAAAAGCTTCCTTTCTCTGAATGAGAGCTTAGCGTTTAATTCCACTGCATTCAACGGCATCATTTTCATTCTGCTCTATGTGCTCCACGTTCTCTCCTGAGCTTCAACCTTTACACACTTTCAGTTCTGGAAAATAATACTTCTAATGAAACTATACATCAAGCTTAATAACCTAAATCCTCATATTATTAAAAACTGTTGGAGTTTACTGATCCCAGTGGGAGGAGAGGATAAAATGAAGCAGAAATACAGAAGGACATGAAAGCTAATCAACGCCTCTTTTACTTCCTCATCTGTAGGGATTTCTTGCTTTTGTAGGCTGCTGTAATTGCTGTATGTGTGAAATTAAATCAAAATCTGGCAGCTAATATCAAAACACAAAACAAAAACAAATTCCATGGGAGTTTTTTCTCCAATGAGAAACAGCTTCCGTCCTCTGTCCTGACCGTCTCTCTCTCTACTCTTACTGTTCTCGGAGATACCGAGATAATGAGCCGTGCATGTTTGCTATTAAAAACGCAGGCAAGTTTTAGAGCATCTCGCGATTAGGTTGTCAGTTTGACAAATAAATGCAGGATGGACGCCTTCAGTTGGAACACAGGAAAGCCACTGGGGAATTTTGTTGTTGTTGCTAGATGGGTTTTGTTTTTAGATGTTATATAAAACCCATGAAGCATGGATATACCCTCACTGTAGTCCCCTTCACTACTGAGCAAAGCTGCATGCCAGTTTTCTCACTTCACTCTGTTGCTGCGGAACAGATTTGTAAGAGTCAACGATATTATGTTTAATGATTAATGAATGAATGTTTGAAAATGCACTATATATTCTTAGTGATTATTGATCTAATTTCAATTGTAATATTAAAATCTTTGTTAATCAGGAAGACTGAGCTGAGTAAATAAAGTTTACATTAATACACTTAACTTAATTCCTGATAAGATATTTATTGTTTCATTACAGATTCATTTGTGTGTGTGCATGTGTGTGTATGTCCTGATATTAATAATATTTATTTTTTATTTTTATTTAAAGTGACTTCTGGGTCAAAATTTAATCAGACATAACCTGTAGAGAGTCAAAAGTAATTTGCACCCAAATTTTTTAAAAAATGGTGCTTTAAAACCTGCAGTTAAGTCAATTTCTTTTTCAGCATTCACCATACCAGCAGCATTCAAAGAAACCCTGGACAGATAGGTTTTTAAAATAGGGGAAAAACAAGTGTGTATACACCTGTGTGTGTGTTCATGTGTGTGTTCTGTGTCATCATTATCATCTTTTGGTCTGGCCTCCTGTTCCTCAGTCTCTCCTCATTAGTAACATTTAGAAGACTTTTCCAAAATCAGGTCAATAACATGTCTGCTGGCTGCTGACAGCTAAATATATAGCATTAACAAAGCATTATGATACATTAACAAAAAAAAAAAAAGAGCAAAATATTCAAACATACTTTTATGCTTCCAATTTATTAACAGTACTTACCCATTACAATGATAAAATAATAAGCTATACTTGTATAAAACAGTTATGGATTTGATTACTGAGCGATTGCTGCAGCTCCATGCACTCTGTGAGTGACTGGCACTGAGATGTTTGCGTTTGAGATGCCAGTCATGTTCACCAACGTTTCAGTGTTTGACAGTTGCTTATAAGGTTCCACCCCTTTGAGAGAGCTCTCAGTGTGCAAAAATCCTTTAGGTCTTCCTGAAGATTAAATCTCAAGGGTGACTGGTCTTTTGCCATGTACGCCACTGGACCACTGGAACAGCTTACCAACAGCTGTTAGACACATCTCCTCTAGTTTAGTACTCAAATAACCATCTTAAAACCTACCTGTACACACTGGAATTTAATCAGGATCTATAGGTGTTATATTGTTTTTTATTGCTGTTTGTCTGTCTGTCATTCTCACACATTCAACATTCTCACACTCAAACAGCAATTCAATATACAATTTACAGCAATTGAATATAAAATTATATATCAAAATGAAATAACACAGCAATTCAGTATAACCCTTAACCCTTAAACCCTTAAATCCTTAAAAAAAAAAAAAAAAAAAAATGAAAACCTTTATTTACCACACACCACAATCTGTCATTCACTGGAGGTAGAAAATGAAACATACTTTCTCCTCTACAGACATAAATATGAATGACAGACTCGTTCTTTAAATGATTTGAAAAACATTTATAATTATAATGATGCATTAAATTACATTCTCTGTTCTCTGTGAATCTGTGAACAATGAATAATAAATGTAAAAATAGGAAATAAACTGTTTGTGTGATTTATACATTTTATTGTGTTATTTAGCACCATACTTTAATCAATTTAAATCTGCTAGTTTAATAAATTAAATAGTTTTTTATTATAACTCAGGTAATATTCATATTTTACTGTTTTATATGTACCCTGTGTTTTTGTATTAAACTCAGCATTAATTTAACAACATTTATTGGGAAACCCAAATACAACAACAGAGTAAAATGCGATGCTATATAAAAAGACGGTACACCATGGCAGACTATCTGTACACAGTGACAGTTAAAGAACCTGAGAAGCACCGTGACAAGGTACAGATACAGTGGACGAGCTAGAGCTAGAAACAGGCAGACGCAGGAGAACATGGATCTCACAGGAAGAAAGGTTGTGCCCACACTGAAACCAAAACACAACTGAGACAGAGCTGCACTTCCTAACAGAACGCACAAAATACACACACATCCGAGAGAAACTCGACCCCAAAATTAAACACACACACTAAACGTCTGATGATCTCTTAGTGAAAAACTCCCCTCCTGCTAGGAGAAGATAAAGACTGCTGTATATCAGCAGCACAACACGTCTCTCTTGCCACAATATGAGGGACAGCGAGTGATCTGCCTCTGTTATGATCGCTCTTCTTTATTATTACTGTTTTAGATTTTTTCTTACCTTTATTAGTGAATTCACTTTTATTCCACCTTTATATTGTCCTTAATTTATGTATATCGTTTGCCAAATTTAATCTTTTAGTATTCTATTTTATTCTTTGTCTTTTTTATTTTATTTCCTCTGTTTTTACACTACTGCTTTGGCAATACAAATGTACAATTATTTGTCATGCCAGTAAAACACATGAAACCTGAAAAACTGAAAACTGAGAGACAGACAGACAGACAGACAGAACGAAAGAGAGACAGAGACACAAAGAGACAGACAAAGAGACAGACAGAGAAAAAGAAAGAGACACAGACAGACAGAAAGACTGATAGACATACAGAGAGAGAGAGAGAGAGACAGGCAGACAGACAGACAGATGGTCTGTATGCTGTTTTACAGTAGAATACAGTAGAATTGTTTTGTTCTCTTTGTTCTCCATACAGCCAGAATGAAGACATTTTCCTCACTCAAGATAAAGACATGCAATTATGTTTTATTCATCGTGTGTGTAAGTGTGTGTGTATGTGTGTGTGTGTGTGTGTGTGTGTGTATTGGTGTGGCTCCGTTCCCAAGGGCTCCAGATGGCACCATGCAAATGCCAGTTTTCTCTTTGTCTGTCACTCTGTCTCTCTCTCTCTCTCTCTCTCTGTCTGTCTATCTCTCTCTGCCTCTGTAATTTCATTTCAAATAAGTGATGGAAAATCAGTGATTGTCCGTATATAAAAAATTTCTATTTAAAATGAAACCATATTAAATCATTTTCATTCAGAAACTAATCCTCTGACCTGCTGTGTGTAATCGATTATAGAAACTCAGGTTCTGATAAAGAACATGTCTTTTTATAAACAGAAGTTCATTTTAAAATCTATTAGATTAGTCTAAATCACATCTGACCTCACCATGTCCATCAATAAGCTCTAATTAGTATAATACAGGAGACACATTTCTGATGAGCACTAGAAAGTGTGAACAGATCAGATTTATTGTGCTGTACGTAAGTATTGACCCCTTGAATCTTCACATTCATATTGTGTAGTGTTAGTCTTGAACTCAATTCAATTCAATTCAGTTTTATTTGTATAGCGCTTTTAACAATGGACATTGTCACAAGCAAGCCAGTGGCGACGGTGGCGACGGTGGCAAGGAAAAACTCCCTGAGATGATATGAGGAAGAAACCTTGAGAGGAACCAGGCTCAAAAGTGAACCCATCCTCATCTGGGTGCAACAGATTAAATAAATAAATCCCTTCTATTATTGTGCGCTATAAGGACAAGTAGTGCAATTGTGCAACCAATAAATTCATCAAACTTTCCGCAAGAAGTCCGGTTGGTTAAAATCTATCCACTGTCCACTGATGGAGTCCTGAGTACGAAGCTGCTCGTGGCAACCGCAGCCCCAAAGCCACTACAGCAATCGCAGTCCCAAGCCATTACAGTACAGCTCCCCATATGTGATCCCCAAACCATCTCCACAGCCCCCAGGTGGCACCATCCCCAGCAAACCAACGGTTCGGTTGAACTGAAATGAACTTAATTGGGATTTTATGTCGCTAATGTAAAATTTGTAAAATTATCTGTAAATAAAAAACATAAAAGTTGTCATTGCATAAGTATTCACCCCATGTTTCATTACTGTGATAACCCTAAATTAGTCCTGGTTCAGTTTATTGGTTCAGAAGTAACATAATTAGTTGAATGGAGTCAAGCTGTTTGTAATTAAACTGTCACGCGATCTCAATATAAGTACACCTGTTCCTGGAAGAACCCAGAGTATGTTAAAGAACCCATTCACAGCATCTTGAAGACCAAGGCATGAACAAAACAAGTCTGGAAAGTCTGGAAATCTGCAGTTTGGTAAAAGTTTTAATCAGGGTTGGTGTGTATATATATATATATATATATATATATATATATATATATATATACACTTCTCAAAAAAATTAAAGGAACACTTTTTGATCAGAGTAAAGCATCAAGTCAGTTAATTCCTGGGATATTGATCTGGTCAGTTAAGTAGCAGAGGCGGTTGTTAATCAGTTTCAGCTGCTTTGGTGTTAATGAAATTAACAACAGGTGCACTAGATGGGCAACAATGAGACGACCCCAAAACAGGAATGGTTTTACAGGTTTAAGCCAATGACATTTTTTCCCTACTCATCTTTTCTGACTGTTTTTCACTAGTTTTGCATTTGGCTAGGGTCAGTGTCACTACTGGTAGCATGAGGCGATACCTGGACCCTACAGAGGTTGCACAGGCAGTTCAACTCCTCCAGGATGGCACATCAATACGTACCATTGCCAGAAGGTTTGCTGCGTCTCCCAGCACAGTCTCAAGAGCATGGAGGAGGTTCCAGGAGACAGGCAGTTACTCTAGGAGAGCTGGACAGGGCCGTAGAAGGTCCTTAACCCATCAGCAGGACTGGTATCTGCTCCTTTGTGCAAGGACAAACAGGATGAGCACTGCCAGAGCCCTACAAAATGACCTCCAGCAGGCCACGGGTGTGAATGTCTCTGACCAAACAATCAGAAACAGACTTCATGAGGGTGGCCTGAGGGCCCGACGTCCTCTAGTGGGCCCTGTGCTCACTGCCCGGCACCATGGAGCTCGATTGGCATTTGCCATTGAACAGCAGAATTGGCAGGTCTGCCACTGGCGCCCTGTGCTTTTCACAGATGAGAGCAGGTTCACCCTGAGCACATGTGAAAGATGTGAAAGGGTCTGGAGAAGCCGTGGAGAACGTTATGCTGCCTGTAACATCATTCAGCATGACTGGTTTTGTGGTGGGTCAGTGATGGTCTGGGGAGGCATATCCATGGAGGGACGCACAGACCTCTACAGGCTAGACAATGGCACCCTGACTGCCATTAGGTATCAGGCTAACCCTAAACCTAGGATGAAATCCTTGGACCCATTGTCAGACCCTACGCTGGTGCAGTGGGTCCTGGGTTCCTCCTGGTGCACGACAATGCACTCATGTGGCGAGAGTATGCAGGCAGTTCCTGGAGGATGAAGGAATTGATACCATTGAATGGCCCCCACACTCGCCTGACTTAAATCCAATAGAACACCTCTGGGACATTATGTTTCGGTCCATCCGACGCCACCAGATTGCACCTCAGACTGTCCAGGAGCTCAGTGATGGAAATACCCCAGGTATCAGGCATCACGTTGTCAGGCCTGCATACAAGCACGTGGGGGCCATACAAACTACTGAGTGCCATTTTGAGTTGCTGCAATGAAATTTCAGCAAAATGGACTAGCCTGCTGCATCATTTTTTCACTTTTATTTTCGGGACGTCTTTGAACTCAGCACTCTGTAGGTTGATAATTTTAATTTCCATCAAACGATGTGGCATCCTTTCATTCCTAACACATTACCCAGTCCATATTAGTGTGGCTATCCAGCATGATATTTTTGCCCATTGAGATCTGATATGTTTTCAAAGTGTTCCTTTAATTTTTTTTGAGCAGTATATATATATATATATATATATATATATATATTGTATATCAAACTTTGAACATCCTGCAGAGCAACATTAAATCTGTTATTTAAAAAAAAATGTAAAGAATGCGACAGAATCATGACACTGCCTTGAGGAGACTGTCCACCTAAAGTCAGTGAGCGGGTAAAGAGGGAATTAGTCAGAGAAACATCCAAGAGGACAAGAGGAACTCTGAAGGAGTAGGAGAGATCCACAGTTCAGATGGAAAAGCTGTTAACAGGTCTACCACAGCTGGATGCTCCAAACAGTCCACAAGAAAGACATTACTGGACATTACTGGAACAATGCTCTCAATGCTCTCCATCCAGAAGAATGAGCAACAACATCAGGATCAAGATGTGCTAAGATGAGAAATATAGAACTGCAGCCAAAAGTGGTTCTAAGCGTTGATCCAGGATGGTGAATAATTATCCAACCAACACATTTCTGCTTTTTTGTTAAGTAACTTTTGTGTCACAATAAAAATATTTCGCACTATCGAGGGTTAGACATATTTCGTAAATATGAAATATATGAAATATGGGAAAAATAGTAGGTCCATTTCAATCCCAGGCTGTAACAGTACAAAATTTGTTCAAAGGGGGTTAAAGGGAGGTGAAAACGTATGGACAACACTGTACACTGCCCCTCCCCTCCAGTGTCTATTTAATCATCTAGCATTTTAAAATCCATTGCAGCATACAACTCTCCTATCTATACTGAGAACAGTAAATGTGCCTATTAACTTTCCAAACATTCTGCATCTTTCTCTCTCTATCTCTGTTAATCTCTCCCTATCTCTGTCTCTTTTTCTCTTTCTGTCTGTCTGTCTCTCTCTCTCTCTCTCTGTTTCTCCCTCTGTGTGTCTGTCACTCTCTGTCTGTCTCTCTGTATCTACTGCATGGTTACGACAGTGGAAGAGAGGTGATAAAAATCAGGAAGGAGGTGACAGACGGTGGCGTCAGAGACTCATCACGTCTCTCAGGTTCACCACACCACATATGACAGCACATCACATTCTTCTTCTGAAATCTCATCCTGCTTTTCCACCTGGAGTTCATCTAAGCTCAGACATGTATGGAAGACTTATCAGTATGTGTCATCAGTTGTGTGACTTCCTGTTTTCAGTGGCATGACTTCCTGTTGTCAGATGGCTGTATTCCTGTGATCAGAGGTGTGACTACCTGTGGAAGTCTTCCTGCTTTAGTCTTGTGGTTCTCCTGTTTTAGTCTCAGCCTTTCTCCTGGTTTAGTTTAAGGGGTTGTCTTGTTTTAGTCTTAGTGGTTCTCCTGGTTTAGTTTAAGGGGTTGCCTGTTTTAGTCTCAGTGGTTCTCCTGCTTTTGTCTCAGCATTCTCCTCTTTTATTCTCAGTGGTTCCCCTAGTTTAGTCTTAGCAGTTCTCCTGCTGTAGTCTCGGCATTCATCTGCTTTTGTCTCAACAGTTCTTCTGTTTTAATCTCAGCCATTCTCCTGCTTTAGTCTGAGCGTCCTCTAGTATTAATCTCAGTGGTTCTCCTATTTTAGACCTGAGCGCACACAGTAATGTTCCACTCACATTTTTTCAAAAATGTTGTTCATAATTAGATATGCTTATCATGTAACTGTGTGGTGCCATCCACAGCAATCTCACAGTAAACTTTAGGCTATCCAAATGGGCTATTCTCAGCAGCAGTGAATGATTCTCAGGTGACGGTGGATCCAAGCAGAAACAGATTATCGGGACGGATCAGGCAGTTACAGAGAGCAGAAGGAGTCAGGATCACTGGCAACGTACAGGCAGCAGGAGTAACATGTGAAGCTCTACAGAAAGAGAAAGAGAGAGAGAGAGGGAGAGAGAGAGAAAACAGATTATTAGGTATGCTTTTGTCCTGTAGTGCTTTAAGAAGATGTATACTGGATGCAAAGTGCAAGCAGGGCGTCCGGCAAGACTAGCTATGACAACATAATTAAAAGGGAGAGCCAGAAGGTAACACAGACAGAAGGTAACATGGACCAGCCACTCCACTGTCAACAAACCTGGGTGAACATGTGAAGGTGGAGAAGGGGTTACAGCATCCAAAACATCCCAGTTTACCAAAACACTGTATGCCCATGAACCCATCTGCACCTTTACCCGTAGTAGGTCATTTACCACTTTAACCAATGTTGCCTAAATACGAGCTTTTAATTTAACCAGCGCTGTCTCTGTGCTATGATGAGGCCTAAATCCTGATTGATTGATTTCATGAATGTCATTTCTATGTAGGTATGAGCATAACTGCTGTGCTATAACCTTTTCTAGGGTCTTGGAGATAAAGGGGAGGTTTGATAATGACCTATACTTTGACAGCTGACAGGAGTTGAGGTCAGGTTTTTTTAATCAGGGGTTTGATAATTACTAATTTAAAGGATTTAGGTACATAGCCAGTGCTAAGGGAAGAATGCACTATTTTTAAAAGAGGTACAATTGCTTTTGGTAATATCTGTTTGAAGAAACGTGTTGATGAGGAAATTTGTGAAATTATTTCAGACTCTCAAGGGGAGTGAAATCTTATAACTAGGTCTTATTCCTAGTTAATTTTGCTACAGTACTAAATAAGAATCCAGGATTATTTTTGTTATCTTCTAATGGGTTGAGCAATGTATTGATCTAGCAACACTATAGCTCAGGAGGCTCTCCTTCCATGCTGTTTGAAATATTACCAATTTAGTTTGATGCCATTTATGTTATTTAAATTCCGAGTGGTCTGTTTTAAGGTGTGGGAGATCATTATACCAGAATGCTTGTTTTTTCTCTATATTTATTTTTTTAAGTGGAGCTACATTATCTAGTGTGTAGTGGAACGTTGACTCTAAGTATTTAGTCACCTGATCAAGTTCTGTGGGGTCAGACGCTGATCCAATCAAGGTTCATAACTCTGGGAGATTATTAATAAAACTATATGCAGTAGCCAAAGTGAACTACTGACGCTGTAGTGCATATATTATGACATTTTAACTGAGATGAGATAATGATCTGAGATAGCTTCAGACTGTGGAAATGTGTCTATATTTTCAATATTTAATCTGAATGTTAGTATTAGATCAAAAGTGTGACTGCCATTATAAGTGGGTCCTATCATGTTCTGAATAACCCCTACTGAATCTAGAATGGACACCACCACTGTTCTCAGAGGGTCTTCTGGATTATCAAAATAAATATTAAAGTCTCCAACAATTAATGTTTTGTCTAAAGAAACAACCAGGTTTGAAAGGAAATCCGCAAATTCACAAAGAAATTCAGAATATGGCCCTGGGGGGGTCTGTACATAATAATTAGTGGAATTGACCAGGTAGAATTTTTTTCTACACAAATCCAGTTGATCCAATGATCCAGTTCTACACAGCAATCACCGATTCCATCCTAACTTTATATATAACCTTCTGTTTTGGATTCTCCACCTCACAAGAGTGAGCCAAAGTTCAACGCATAATCAGGACAGTGGACAGGATAATTGGATTTAGTTTACCAATGTCTAAGGACATTTACAAAGGTCACAAAGCATGCTGGCAAGATTACAGCTGGCCCCTCTCACCCTGGAGATCACCTCTTCCAGCCACTTCCCTCTGGAAGAAGACTCAGGGCGATCAATGCCAGCACAAAAATATGTGCCCACAGCTTTTTCCCCCCAGAGCTTTGGTGCTCACTAACCGCAGTGGACACCTTCCATGTTGAACAACCTCTCTCAGTGTGGCTCTTACTGTAGCTCTGCAGCACAGTGCATCCCTGCACAACAGTACAATGTTTATATCATTCTATAACATACTGCAAACAATAGTTATTTTATTTCTGTTCAAATATAAAATATATTCCACTCCATGTGTGTGATAAAATCCTAACAGGGTATTTGATAGATGTTAAGATATTTGTTTTGCTGCACTGTAAAAGGTTTTATGCATAAAAAAATAAACCACAGAGACATTAATGAGATTTTTCCATCTCCTTTGTGGCAGTGTGTGTCTGAAATCTCTGCATCACATTTTTACATATTTTACATTTTCAGGTATTTTTCGAAAGGTGATTTATAAATATAGTTCCGATGATTTTATTTTCCCTTATTAAGATTTTGTAGAAATAATCAGTGCATGTGGGTGGGAAATTATTTTAAAAAAATATTTTTCATCTATGTGTTATTTTTTTAATTATTTATTTCCTGTTTAATTGTCACTTTCATGTCTGTCCCCTCCCCCATAACATTCATCTGAATATCTGTCTGCCTTTGGAAAATTTTCTACTGAACTTTCAATAATCTAATTGAGTCTCAACCTTACCGAACAGCTACATGAAAATCAGAGCATTGGTTAAAATTGGTTAGTCTCCATTTTTCACACACTCACTTTACTAAAACACCTTAAAAACTACACACAAACAGACACACACAGTGTGTGTCTGTGTGTGTCTGTTTATGTGTGTATCCAGCACCCTCATGAGGCTTTGTGTTTTTCTGAACTCTGTTCTATTGACATGGAATATCAGACAGCTTTTTTCCTCTCTGGAGAGGAAGCAGATTAATCCAAACACACACAAGCATGCACGTGCATACACACACACACACACACACACACACACACACACACACACACAAATATCACAGCAGGGTCAATAACAACTAAATGACCTTCATATAATAAATAAAATGGCCTAAACATTATAAGCCAGTAAACCCAGCTACTTTCTAAAGTATTTATAAACTCTCATGTTCATGTGATAAAAATGCATTCAGTTAAAACAAAGTTGTAAACACACAGCAAATAAATTGAGATAAATACAAAATAACAAACACAAACATCATCACACAAACTACAAGGTCTCAGAAATTCCTACATGTAGTACTAAAAGACCAGCCATCTTATCTGGAACACTTGTACGAATTCTACTTGTGATTCGTACTTATTGTATGATTCCATAGAGCATGTGTATGACATGAATCTGTTTTATCCACCGTGCCTCCACAAAACCTCTGCTTTTTTCTTCAGCGTAAGTGATTGTTTTTTTTTTTTTAGTGTTTAGTATATATTGCTCATATTGTATTTTATGTATGTTTGTTATGATTTTGTTCACATTCCATTATTTTAACTTCAAATAGCATCGGGCTAGTGGATGTGTATCACACATGCATGTTTATGGCGCTATTGGGGCCAGAGTGAATTTCTGTGAATAACATACAGTCTCATAGGAAAGACGTCACATTTACCTTACATGTAACATCTCCTATATGATGAATTTCAGTGTCTTTTCTTTGCATATGCTGTGTGCCAATATAATTTAAGCTTTAATTAATAGATAGCTATTCATGTAGGAGCTAATGATATACACCTTTGTCACTCAGAGGTTACTAAGAGTAACATTGTAGAGGTGTGTAAATTAGCGAAGGAGATGTCTGATGCTGTAATATGCTCTGGCCCTATCCCAATGCGGCGTGGCAATGTAGTTTACAGCAGGTTATGGTCACTGAACTGCTGGACGTCCAAGTGGTGCTACGAAAACAATGTGGGCTTTAGATAATTGGAGTAGTTTTGAGGGCAAGGCTGGCCTTTTGGGGCAAGATGATGTCCACCCCACTCGGGAAGGTGCTGCTCTCATTTCTTGCAGCATAGCACATAGTCTCAGAACAGGCCTAGTTAATCGGTGACAATCCAGAGCCAAGGCCAGGGAGCAGACAAGCAGGCTAAACCGACCATCTGCTAGCTGCACTGAGTCATCACTCAGGTTCCAACATACTGAGACTGTGTCTGTTCGCCGAGCTAAACAAAAATGTTGAAATAGTCGGAAAGTTTATTTTAGTAACCTAATTAACATAAAATTAAATGAAACCGAATGGACAGCCAGCACCTTTGATCTGAAGCTAGGACTGTTGAATATTAGACCTCTTATTTCTAAAGTGCTTATTGTTAATGCAACTATTACTGATCAGGAGTTTAATGTACTGTGTTTAACAGAAACATGGATTAAACCAAATGAGTATGTAGCATTAAATGAAGCTAGTCCTCCTGGATACAATTACATACATCAGCCTGGCAGAGGAGGAGGCGTCGCAGTCATCTATAATGATAATCTAAGCATCACACAAAAACCTAGTCATAAATTCAACGCATTTGAAGTTCGTTATGGCAACATAACATACATAGCCACTAAAAATAAGTCTACCCAGGTGAGTCTGCTAATTATTATTTACAGACCCCCAGGGCCATATTCAGAATTCCTTTGTGAATTTGTGGATTTCATCTCTAACCTGGTTGTTTCTTAAGACAAAGCATCAATTGTTGGAGACTTTAATATTCATTTTCATAATCCATAAGACCCTCTAAGAACAGCAGTTGTGACCATCCTAGATTCAGTAGGAGTTAATCAGTGGTAGCTCAGTGGTTAAGACGGTGGATTCCTGATTAGAAAGTTGAGAGTTCAAATCCCAGCACCACCAAGCTGCTACCGCTGGGCCCTTGAGCAAGGCCCTTACCCCTTAACTGCTCAGTTGTATAAAAAATGAGATAAATGTAAGTTGCTCTGGATAAGAGTCTGCCAAATGCTATAAATGTAATCAGAACATAATAGAACCCACTCATAGGGGTGGTCACACTCTTGATTTAATAATAATATTCGGATTAAATATAGAAAATATAGTCTCATCTCCACAGTCTGAAGCTATCTCAGATCATTACCTTATTTAAAATGTGTCTTAATCATAATATGTGCACCTTGCCATGCTACCACGTCAAATGTGCATTCATGTCAGCAACTGCACAGAGTTTATCAGTAATTTGCCAGAGATACCAACCATGACTGGATCACCATCTGATCCAGAAGAACTTGACCAGGCAACTGAATGCTTAGAATCAATGTTCCACTGCATGCTAGATAAAGTAGCTCCACTTAAAAGAAAAATAATTAGAGAGAAAAGCTAGCACCCGGGGATAATGATCATACATGCACCTTAAAACAGACCACTCAAAAAATTAGAATGTAAATGGCATCAAACTAAATTGGCATTATTTCAAACAGCATGGAAGGAGAGCCTAGTGAGCTATAAAAAAAAGCTCTTAGTGCTGCTAGATCAGTGCATCTTCCCACCCTAAATGAAGATAACAAAAGTAATCCTAAATTCTTATTTAATACTGTAGCAAAATTGGAATAAATAGGAATAAGACCACAATAGAAACATGCGTACAATCATTATATAGCA
The DNA here is from genome assembly GCA_022985145.1 of Pangasius djambal. NCBI lineage: Eukaryota > Metazoa > Chordata > Actinopteri > Siluriformes > Pangasiidae > Pangasius > Pangasius djambal. Next base: position 1,167,008 of record CM040980.1, read on the forward strand.
GCGATGACTTCGTATATTTTTTCAGTGGTAAAATTGAAAATTTCAGGCAAAAAATTAAGACTATTAATTTAAAACCAGGCAGTTTTACAACTACCCTGTAGATAATAACATAATGATATCAGATCAACGATTAGAATGTTTTACTCCCCTTCAAGAGACTAATTTCACTAATTTCATCATCAAAATCATCAACCTGCATACTAGATGCTCTATGTATATATTTCTTCAAACAGATAATTCCAGAAACATCTGAACCTCTTCTAAAAAGAATCAATTCTTCCCTTAGCAATGGCTATGTACCTAAATCTTTTAAACTAGCATTTATCAAACCCCTGATTCAAAAAACAGACCTCAACCCCTGTCAGTTGTCCAACTATAGGACAATATCAAATCTCCCCTTTATCTCCGAGATCCTAGAAAATGCTGTAGCACAGCAGCTATGCTCATACTTACATAGGAATAACATTCATGAAATGAATCAGTCATGATTTAGGCCTCATCCTAGCACACAGACAGTGCTGGTTAAAGTGGTAAATGACCTACTACTGGCCTCTGATCAGGGCCGTGGCTCCCAGCTTGTGCTGCTTGACCTTAGTGCAGCTTTTGATAACATTGATCATGCTATTCTCCTCGAAAGACTAGAAAATGTTATAGGCATTAAGGGAGTGGCCTGCTCCTGGTTCAGGTCTTATTTGACTGATTGTTATCAGTTTGTAGATGTAAATGGTGACTACTCTACGCATACTAAGGTAAAATTTGGCTCTGTTTTAGGCCCACTGCTCTTTTCTTTATATATGTTACCTTTGGGCAAAATTATTCATAAACATGGTATTAGCATCCATTGTTATGCTGATGACACACAGTTGAATGTTTCAGCAAAGACAGATGACAGACACCAGCTTAATAAAAGTTGAGGAATGTGTAAAAGACATTAGACATTGGATGCTTAACTTTCTTTTACTTAATTCTGACAAGACAGAAGTACTTGTACTACAACAACATGCAGCTAGACGTAAGCTTTCTTTCTGATTACGTGATAACTCTGGATGGCATTTCTGTTTCATCATGTGCAGCAGTAAAAGACCTTGGTGTGATTATTGACTCCAGTCTTTCATTTGAAGCTCATGTAGATAATATTACTAGGATCACTTTCTTTCATGTCAGAAATATCACTAAGATAAAATTATTAGTTCATGCTTTTGTTACCTCTAGGTTGGATTATTTTAATGCCTTGCTGTCTGGATGTTCCAGAAGGAGCACAAACAAGCTCCAGTTAGTCAGAATGCAGCAGCGAGAGTCCTTACTAGAACCATAAGATATGACCACATCACCCCTATTTTATCCACACTGCATTGGCTCCCAATCAAGTTTCATACCGATTATAAAATACTACTATTGACCTATAAAGCACTGGAGTCAATAATGCACTGCAGTACCTGAGTGAACCTTTGGTCTTTTATGATCAGCCACGCCTACTTCAATCAAAAGGTGCAGGCTCTTTGATGGTACCTCAACTAGTGAAGGCTACAGCAAGGGGCAGAGCTTTCTCTTACAAACAGTTATGGAACAGCTTTCCAATTATTGTTCGGGGCTCAGATACAGTCTCAGTGCTTAAGTCTCAGCTGAAAACATATTTGTTTAGTCAAGCCTTTTGTGAATAATTTTTTTTAGGTAAAGGAGCAGGTCTGGAGGGTTCACAGGCATAGAGTGTTGTGGTGAACTGAGATGTTTGGATGTTGTCGCTTCCCCCACTCTTACGTGTTCACTCAGGTTTGTCAACAGTGGAGTGGCTGGCTGCCTTATGTCCCAAGGTGCCCTCATGCCTGTGTTAGCTTCTGGCTCTCCCTTTTAGTTATGCTGTCATAGCTAGTCTTGCTGGAGTCCCTGCTTGCACTCTGCATGCAAAGTACATTGTCCTTAACCATTACAGGACAAAAGCTTACCTAACAATCTCTCTCTCTTTCTGTTTCTCTCTCTCTGTCGAGCTACATATGCTACTAATGAGATAGCAGTGACCCCTGACCCCTTCTGCTCTCTGGACCTGCCTGATCCATCCTGATGCCCTACTTCTAGTTGGAGTTATTGGTTGAGATTGCTTGCTGCTGCTGGGGGTGACCCCACATGGATGGCCTGAAGATCATTGGGATTGCTGGGGATGGTGCTGCTTGGGGCCCGTGGAAATGGCTTGGGGATCTTATATGGGGAGTTGTACTGTGATGGCTTGGGACTGCAATTGCTGTGGTGACTTTGGGGCTGCAGTTGCCGCGAGCAGTTTTGTACTCAGGACTCCATCAGTGGACAGTGGAAAGGTTCAACAAACCAGACTTCATGTGAAAACTGTGATGAATTTACTGGTTGCACAATTGCATTATTTGTTCATGTAGTACACAGTTGTAGAAGAGAATTATTTATAATTGCACTGTTACCAATCTATAATATAATCTATAATTTGTTAGCACCCAGATGAGGATGGGTTCCCTTTTGAGTCTGGTTCCTCTCAAGGTTTCTTCGTCTCAGGGAGCCTTTCCTTGCCACTGTTACCTCTGGCTTGCTCATTTTTTTATTAAGTTTAATTATTTTATTATTAGAAGGTCTCCTTTTCTAATTCCTTTATGATTTAAGCATTTCTCACTTGAGATACATTGATGATATTTAAAAGTGAACACCCCACCAAACAACATCCTAGCATCCACCTGGAATACCAATAGCATACTGCCAACAACACCCTTAAAACCACCTGGGATGCCATAGCAACCACCTGGCAACATCCAAGCAACCACCTGGGACACTCTAGCAACTGGAAATCAATCCAAACAGAAAATCAGGTATGAAATGCAGAAAATGCTGAGGTGCCCAAGGTTTTGGGGAGGGTGTCTGGAGCCATCAGAATACTGTGCTCCCACAATAGCATTACTACATTACTACAATAGCATAATATATTAAAAGCCCATGCAGGTGGGCTGCACCCAGTTTACCCCTGCAGAATGTGAGTGAAGACTGATGGTGGGTGAATGCATCTATTGTGGAGTTGGGTCATTTCCTTGCAGTCTGCCCACTTCAGCCAAAAGAGTGGGCTCATGAGTAGATGGGGGCTACTGGTGAGCCAGACTACCTCTTCTTCAGTGCCTCCTCTCTGCCTACAAGTCCAGGTCACCCTTTGCTCAATCATCTCTCCATCCCCTTGCGAGATCTGGTGGACTCTGGTGCCGATGACAGCTTCCTAGACGCAAAGCTAGCATCCCAGATGGGCATCCCCATTGAACCCCGGGAATCCCCTGTCACTATGAATGCCCTGGATGGGATGCCCCTGGCTTGCATCACTCACTGCACCACCCCATTGTTCCTGATTCTCTCCGGTAATCATCAGTAACACATCCAGCTGAACCTCATTTCCTCTCCATCTTCTCCGCTAGTGCTGGGACACTCATGGCTGATCAGGCACAATCCCCACATATCGACCGGCTGGCAGGGAAGATTATCAACTGGAATTGCTTCTGCCATTCCACCTGCGTGTGGTCTACCCTTACCCTTTCAGGGGCCATGGGGGCTCTACCTGCTCCAGAAACCCCGACCTGTCATCCATTTCCCCCGAGTACCCCGATCTGTGTGAGGTTTTTATTAAGGAACAGACTTTCTCCTTACCATTGCACTGCCCATATGATTGTGCAATTGACCTGCTCCCTGGGGCTCCCCCGCCTCCCAGAAAGAATCAGAATCAGAATCACCTTTATTGCCAAGTACTGTGGGTTTACATGTACAAGGAAATTGTCTTGGTGTACTGGTGCTTAGCAATAACAGTAAAATACAAGAAAAATATTATTGATAAAAATAAGGTAAACAAATATAAAAATATAAAAATTTAGGAAAATAAAAATAGAGACATTAACTGTACATTAGTGCAGGATGTGCAAAAGTGGGCCAGTGTAAATGCTCACAGTTTCAAGTAATAAAGTGCAGTATAGCAGTCTGAGTAGTGTGTGTTAATGTAACGCATATGAAACAGAAAATAGGGGTTTTGGTTAATGCAATGTGTAATGTCCATGGAGGCGGATAAGAGACCATGGTGGGTCCTGGGTGTTGTTGATGAGGCCAGATGTGGATGGAAAGGAATTGTTTTTGTGGCATGAGGTTTAGTCTTGTTGGACCCCATCCTTCTGCCAGAGGGGAGTACCTCAAAAATGTTTGTCCAGTGTGAGAGGGGTCACCCACAATCTTAATTGCCCGATTCAGGGTCCTGGAAGAGTAAAGGTCGTGAAGAGGTGACAGATTGCAGCCAATCACCTTCTCAGCAGAGCAAATTACATGCTGCAGTCTGCTTTTGTCCTTGACAGTGGCAGCAGCATACCAAATGGTGATGGAGGAGGTGAGTATGGACTCGATAATGGAGGTGTAGAAGTGCACCATCATTGTCTTTGGTAGAAGTTTGGTTGAACTTCTGTAGCTGCCGCAGGAAGTACAGCTGCTCGTGCGCTCTTTGTTTAATCAGGGAGTTGATGTTCAGCACCCACTTGAGGTTCTGGTGATGATGGTTCCCAGGAAGCGGAGGGAGTCCACAGAATCTACTGGGGAGTCACATAGGATGATGGGGCAGGTGATGCTGGGTTCTTCCTGAAGTATACCACGATCTATACTGTTTTTACAGCATTGAGCTCCAGGTTGTTCTGACTGCACCAGGTCACCAGATGGTCAATCTCCCACCTCTAGGCAGACTCATCCCCCTCAGGGAAGAGCCCAATGAGGGTGGTGTCATCCGCAAACTTCAATAGTTTGACAGACTGGTGACACTCGTGAATTATCAGCCTGGTCAGAAGGTGTGGTTATCCTCCAGAGACATCCCGCTCAGAACCAGCTCCAAGAAACTTTCTCCTTGCTATCTGGGCCCTTTCATCATAGAAAACATCATCAACCCCTCAGTTGTTAGACTCAAGTCATATAGGTCAATGAGAATCTGCCCTTCCTTCCACGTAGCACAGTTGAAGCCTGTCCATGTCAGCCTTCTGTGCCCTACTTCTGATGCCTCTCTTCCCACACGGGTCATGGATGATCACCCTACCTTCCCCATCAGACAGTTGCTGGATGTGCATCATAGGGGATGGGGCCTACAATACCTGATCAGCTGGGAGGGATTCGGACTGGAGGAGCACATTTGGGTCACTCACTCTTTCATCCTGGACCCCACTCTCATCTGAGAATTCCAGGTCGCCTGGAGGCTCCCGTTGAGAGGGGGGTACTGCCATGGTCTGGGCTTACAGTAGCTTCCACAGTTTTCAATGCTCCCTTGGGTTTTTTGGGTTTTTTTCCCCCTTCTTCGTGTTTGCTGTGTTTGTGTCTCCCTTTCTTCCTGTTTGTGTATGTGTCCCTGGACGTGGTGCTCCACTTCGTATGGTTGCTTGATTGCATCAGTGAGTGCACATGCTTCTCATCTCTTCACCAAAAGGCAGCATAAAAAACCCTGGTGCTTCAGCTACTCATCGCCAGATCATTCCGTCTTCCAGTGCAGATATGATGAGGCCTTCTTGTGTTTTTTAGTACTTTAATATTAACCAATTACTCCGTGAATAGCCCTGTTTTTCCTGTGCTCCAGGTCTACTCCCTACTCAGTTAGCTTGCCTGCTTATCGCCATGTCCAGCCAAAATTCCGCATCCCACAGCTCACAGGCAGTGCACTCGACCCCCACATTGCTGACCATGTTCAAGCCACACTTCTCTCCCCACACATTAGTACCCTCCTCAGTCTTAAATAAAAATCCATTCGATTCAGTTCTTAAGTCTGTGTTCTGCTCCCGAGTCCTGAAATGATGGTGGCAAGGAAAAACTCCCTGAACCAGTCTCAGAAGGGAACCCTTCCTCATCTGGGTGACACCGGATCATGAAATTATCAATTTCCCTTCTATAAATTATATGGTCATATATATATATATATATATATATATATATGGTCATATACATGGAGCATCAGAGTCATTTCTGATTTCAGTACAGTTTTAACATGAAGTCTATTTTGTTTTATTTTTTGTTGAAGTTATCAACTGTTCAATGATGGAGACTTGAGTGCAAAACTGTTTGGAGCAATTGCAGTACAAGTCTATCCAAGGAAGGACATTCACAGCCAATTCAAACCATTCTTTATGGTTTCTATGTGGTGCCATCCACAGTAATCTCAATGATCTTTAGGCTGTCCATGTGGGGCCATCCTCAGCAGCAGTGAGTGATTTTCAGGTAACAAGAACTCCAAACAGATGTATGATCAGTATCAGGATGGATCAGGCAGGTCCACCGAGCAGAAGGAGGCAGGATTGCTGGTATCTCAGGAGTCGCATGTGTAGCCCAACAGAGAGAGTGTGTGTGTTTGGGGGGGGGACTAATGGTCAAAATTCCTCCTCACTGTGCTATCCTATCTTGGAAAAATTTGGTTGTTACTGCTACTGTTTAGACAGCCTGAGTGTAATATTATAACTTGATCTTTAATGAAGATCCAATCACATTTTATGAGTAATTAATGAAGAAACCCAGGTGAAATTCCAAAACCGATTCCAAAAGTCAAAATATTTAGCAAATCTATGCCCCCTTGGCTTGTTAATGGACAGGTGTTGGCTTACCTGGTAAAGTGACCAGTGAGCTATGCTGTAGACACTTCTTTTAATTTAAGATACAGTGACATATTAAGGAATCATGTGCTTCTGACTTTATAGCAATCATTTAGGAGATGCCTTTTCCTGTTTCACATGACAATGCTTCCCTGCATTATTATTTTGGATATATTTTTCCAAAACCAAAGATATTAAACTTCCTTTTTTGTAAAATATCCCACACAGTGTCCCTGACAATAGCACAACTGACATATTCAGTTCAATTTTATTTGTATAGCACTTTTAACAATGGACATTGTCAGCTTTACAGAAATAAATATATTTAGGATATACTTTTTAAATTTATGAATTTATTCCTTATGAGCAAGCCAGAGGTGATAGCATCAAGGAAAACTCCCTGAGATGACATGAGGAAGAAACCTTGAAAGGAACCAGACTCAAAACAAATAGTGCAAATATAAATAATTCCACAGTCAAGCTCATGGCATATACTGATATCACAGTAAAAATAAGATCTGAAGATAAACATAAAACACCTGTGCTCAAGCCTCAACATCTTTCAGGGAGCAAAATCTACACTTGAACTGAAAAAAAGACTTTTTTTCTCACAGGCCAGTAGCAGCAACAGATACTCGGAATCTTCTTTGGCACTGACAAGTACAAGCAAAAGAATTAGGATGAATTGGCAGATAGAGTTCTGGAAAAACTGCAGAGATGGAGATGGCTTCAACTACAGCTGTCCTACAGGGGCAGGGATATAGTGGTGAACAACTTGGCTGTCTCAGTGCTGTGGCACTGTATGGCTGTGATGGAGACTCATCTTCGTGGACAAATATCTTTGTTTAGTTTGTCTTTCTCAAACACAATGTAACCCTAACCCTAACCCTAACCCTGCCTGGTGAGTTTACTGATGTTTGAGGGTAGTCAGAGTCTTCCATCCAAGAAAGAATCCATCTTCCATCCAAGGTGAAGGCCCTGAGGCTACAAACAGTGCAGAAACTGCTGGTCTGGACACTGTGCTATAAGTCATGTTCGGGCTTGGTGTACTGAGGATTGCAAGCAGAATGGGGCTCAACAGGCAAATGTTTTTAATGCCCAACAATTCCACAAACGCTTTGTCTACTAAACAATTTTATGGGTCTGTTTTTAGAGCCTGGGGTCAACTGGAGAAACCATTATGATCTTGAAGAACTATTTTCTTTTAACTGTACCTGGAAGTGAGACTAACACTTCATTTCATCAGTAGTGGCCATAGTGGGGGAACTCATTGACCTGGACGATGGATAGTGGGTACAAATACAGCAACTAGAGAGCCAACTGGAGAGCCAGGTCTCCTTTCCAGGACTGTATGTGTGTCTATTTCAGAAGTTCCATATGATGACAGCAAATGTCAACTTCTCAAGGACTTCTCTTTCTCAACAGCAACTGTACAACTACAGCATAAAAAATGGTCTTTCTGGAGAACCAGGAAGATTAGTCAAAAAATGGAGAGCAAAAGAAAAGTGCTGTACAAGAGACCTCTGCCAAAGTGGTCTGGGGATCTTCAGTGGCAAGTTTTATATTCTGCAATGCTGACTCTGCTTTCTTAGTTCCACTTTTTAACACACTCAACAGAATTATCAGTAACCTTTCTTTGTCATTTTCTCAAGCAATGTTTATTTTAGGTTATAAAGATTCTCACTATAATTGGGAGCAATGTACATTTATCTTTTTTTAGATGGAAAAGCAAAAGTAGCTATCTGGAAATCACAGATGTTTGCACTCAAGTCTCCATCAGTGAACAGTTGATGGGGCAGTTGTGGCCTAATGGTTAGAGAGTTGGGCTTATAACCC
>CM040980.1:1175530-1185675 GCA_022985145.1 Pangasius djambal
ATATATATAAAATTGAAAATAGTACAAAGGCAACATATTTTGAAACTGAGAAATTTTATAGTTTGTTGAAAAATATATGCTCATTTTGAATTGGATGCCAGCAACCCACTCCAAAAAGTTGGGATGGAGGCATGCATCACCTCTTATTTTAACAACATGTTTGGGAACTGAGGAGACCAATTGCTGTAGTTTTGAAAGCAAAATGTTTTCCCAGTCTTGCTTGATATAGGATTTCATCTGCTCAACTGTTCGGGGCCTTCTCTGTCGTAATTTTTGTTTTGTAATGCGCCAAATGTGTGATAGGTCTAGACTGTAGGCAGGCCAGTTTAGCACCCGTACTCTTTTACTACTGAGCTATGCTGTTGTAATACATGCAGAATGTGGATGGGCATTGTCTTGCTGAAATAAGCAAGGCATTCCCTAGAAAAGATATTGTCTGGGTGGCAGCGTATATTGCTCCAAAACCTATATATATATATTAACTTTCTGCATTAATGGTGCTTTCACAGATGTGCAAGTTACCCATGCCATGTGCACTAATGCACCCCCATATCATCATGGATGCTGGCTTTTGAACTGGTCTGATAACAAGCCGGATGGTCCCTCTCCTCTTTAGCCGGGAGGATGTGGCATCCATCATTTCCAAAAGAATTTGAAATTTTGATGCCAATGACCTGTTGCCAATGAACCTAAATAATTGTGTGATGTCCCATCAGGTGTTTTTATTAGCATTACACAACTTTTTGTGTAATGCTACACAAGGTTGTGTACTACTACTTGTGTACCTGTACTTCAACTACAGGTTTTTAGATCTGTACTTAAAATGGCCCAACTCAGTGGTCAGTCTGTGTGCACTGGTTGTAATTATTATGGCCCATGTCCACAGTCAGTCTGTAAGTCTGTACTTTAGTAGGTTTTTAGATTAATGTTAAACTTTAAAGAAATGCTTACCACTTAAAGGATCCCATTTGGATTTGTAGCAGCTCTGTAAGTGTGTCTCAGTCTAGTGAACTTTTCTAAACTTTCTGGAATGTAACAAACCTGAAAACTAAAGTAAATTTGATAAAATTAGATGGCTATTGTTGTAATATGTAACCTAAATAACAGTTTTTTTATTTGGGAAAGACATTGCTGTTTTGACTGTTGTACATTGTTTCTTTCTTACTCAGTCATATTAGAGAGAAGATAGAAAGTTTTCCAGAAGATTCCACAGAATGTCTGGTTCAAGAGACAAAGTTTTGTTCTGAAAATTGCTATTTGTTTTTATAATTTGTGAATGGAAAAGTACGTCTTTTTCCAGCAACCCTGTTTTTTTGTTCAGTTTTTCAATGTTTCTAGGGCATAGTGTGTGGATGTGTGTGTGTGTGTGTGTGTATGTGTGTGTGTGTGTGTGTGTGTGTGTGTGTGTGTGTAAAAGATGAAGCACTTAGCAGAATTAAATATCAAATTTACTGCCTCCAGTTTCACTAACAGCAGAACTCAATTTACTCACCGAGTTCACACACACACACACACACACACACAATTTGATCCTGAGCACAGGTTGGTGTCTGTGTGAAATTTCACACGACCTTCCTGTGTCAATGAAGGTATCCTCTGAGTCCACCGGTTTCCTCCCACCTCCCAAAAACATGGCTGTATGTTTTTATTTGCACATACACATTACAGTACAGCAAAATTCTTTTCTTTGTATATCCCTGCTTGTTTGGAATTTGGAGTCAGAGCACAGGGTCAGTTTTGATACATTATACTTACATTTGGTCTTTAGTAAGTAAAAGTTTGGAACCTCATTTAAAATTATAATATATACTTTGCTAAGAGGCCAAATTAGAACATCTTATAGTCCAGAAAATATGGTAAGCAAATGATGTGTAAAAAGGATGATTTTTGATGACTTGGTGGTAAAGTCAGACTTTTTGGAGTTGAGTGTATAATAAATAAACGAGCAAGTGAAACAGGAATGCACTTTCAGACTGCAGCTCACCATCAGCATCATTAATATTTCACACATGAGCTGCGTTCACTTAGAATCCACATTTATCAACCACAGATGATGAACGACTATGTGTGTGTGTGTATGAGGGAGGACATTTCACATTCTGAATGTATATGTATGACTGAGTTGTTCCTCACTCTCTCTGTGACTGATTTCAATAGAATGGTTTGTTAGTATGTCATATTTCACCTGTGTGTGTGTGTGTGTGTTCTTCAATAACTGTCACCTTGTCAAGGTGAAGAAGGCTGTGTGTCCTGGTGATCCTGAGAGTGGTCTCCCATGGTGAGGTAAGATAAGGTGAGGTTCCAGACAAAAAAATTATCAAACCAAACCAAGACCTCAATGGTGGAGCAGGCGGGTGATGACTGACTAAAGTGGAATATCACAACGGCTGTGAAGGCAGAAGAAGGCTGCAGCACAGAAGGGCTCCCAGTCATCTTGGTTTCCTTGCCACTGGATATGGACTCCAACCTGTCAAGGGCCTTGAGGTGGCTGCTGGCATATCAACCTCCCCAAGTTAAAAGATGTCATGCGCAGGCGCCCTTCTGACCATGAAGTCTGGCAGCTCCTAGCCACAACCTGGCACATAGGCAGTGGATTTACCTCTCCCAAGTTCTTTTTGGGTGGAGCACCGGGTTTAGGTAACGTGTCTTTCTACTAAAATATTAAAATACTACTCCCCTCTAGTATTTAACTGACGTCTGAGCTAAGCTATTGTTTACCTTTGTTTTAGATGTAAACTGTAACAATCTGATACAGTAAATTATCCTTCTGTGTAACAGGCATGGATGAACACTATCATCGGACCTGCATTAAGGAATCTCACTCTCACTATATGAAAGGCAATTCACTGTTTGTAATGGTGACATATGAAACAATAAATACCCCAATAAAGAGAGATGTTCACCACCTGGGATCTCTGTGTGAATTATTTCAAATACAAATCAATATGGATCTCAATGAATGTCTCAGTTTTGTTCAAGAATTATACCAGGTGTAGCACAACACACTCTAAATGATTAATCTATGTAATCCCTTCAGTTAAAAGGTCTATACCCCTCTATGGTCACTGAAAGGTGTATCTCAGACTATTTGCAGGGTAACAGTAGTGCAAATAAGGCAAATAAACTGATTACTCAAACATTCAGATATCAAACATTAATAAAGCTAACCATTTGTGGGCACACATTCACACATTCATACACCCACCCCAGCCTTGCAGGCCAGAAACTGGCCTCTTCATTCAACTGAGCAAAAGAAATCAAACAATAAAGCATCTCAAATCCCATTTGTTTATTTGCTTATTAATGTCCAATCCTTGGAATCCTTGGTCAACATCAGCGTGAAAATCAGGTACCAGCAGGACATCACAGACTGTAATGCCCTTTGTTTCACCAAAACAAGGCTGTCCTTGGCAGTACCGGATTCTGGAGTGCAACCTGCCAAGTCCTTTTTGTTTATTGCATAGACAGAACAGCAGCAGTGGGGAAAACGAAAGGTGAATTATGGTGAATGGGATTTGGTATGACAATGTTGTAATACTATCTTGCTCCTCTTCAACCTGGAACTTCTGATCATCAAGGGCCTTTCTTTTTACTTCCCCTGGAAGTTAATATTGATTATCACCACTGTTATCTAAATTTCACCACAAGCATACAAAGATTCTTAGAACTGAACAAGGCAAGTCACCAAAATATAAACAAAGGCTCAAACAGGAAGCTGTGGTGAAGAGAGAGGTCAGACTAGTCAGAGGCCATTCTTCGGGATGCACTCTGGATGACTGATTAGGACATGTTCCGGGTTGGCTCTGATGGCATCAACGTGTTGACAGATTTCATCGGAACACTGGTGGACAGTATTGTTCCAGTGGTTTCCATCTGGACTTAACCGAATCATAAACCATGGATCGATAAAGCAGTTTGCAATGCACTCAAGGCTCACACAGCTGCCTACAATTCTGCTCTCATTTCCACAACCGTGAACAAGTACAAGAAAGCATCATACGCACTGAGTAGAAGAGTGAAGGAGTCTAAGCAGAGTTATAGGGACAAGCTGGAGTTTCAGTTCAACAGCGCAATACCAGGAGCATGCCCTACCCCTAACCCTATTTATTAGTTTTCATTTTTCTATGTAACAGTCACCTGAATGCTGGCATCAAAATTTATTTTTATTTTATTTATCTAATGCAAAAACACACAGAATTCATTTCACTGATATCGTTCATTTTAAACATGAATCACATTAACATCTGTTTAATATATTAATTATATGCTAATTATAAATAACACACACACACACACACACACAAACACTCCTGCCGTCACCTCCACCTCTCACTCACACTGCCCTAATAATGAGTGTGTAGCAGGAACAGACTGTGAGTAAAAGAACACTCAAGAGTGTGTCCTTCACACATCTAATCATCTCTAGAACATTCATCACATACACACAAGCACACATATCTGATGAGGTGTCAGATTGGATAGGTTTTTGATAACACCCAGAAATCTGGCACTGGCACTAGACAATTAGACTGGTTAGTTACTCATTGTCCTGAGGAGGATCTCGAAATGTTTGGGGAGGTGCTGAATCAGCTGAGATGTCAGAAGACTGGCAACACACACACATACACACACTGTGTAGTCCAGCTGGGTGGAGCTTCCTGCCAGGGCTTATCATACCACTCAGTACCTCTGGCACATGGAGAACATACTCCACCATGAGAGGACACAGAGTTCAACCTTTTTTTTCCAGGAAAAAACATAAGATCATTGGGAATGGAATACAATAAGCATTGGCCATAGCCAAATTTCTGTTAGGCAGAGTGAGAAAAAGCAGTACTGCATGACTGTGTGTGACATCAGAAGATTTGTCCACTTCTGTTATACTGCCATTAAAGGTCAACATGACTTGACTTGATTCCATATAAACTCTGCATTGGATCATCTTTCTCGCTCATTGTGCTGTTTGTTACAGAACACTCCTTGTTTCTTATACTGTTTGTTAAAGATCACTTGGTATTTAATCATGTTTATAGCACTTACATTTACATTTATTAAGATTTATCAGACATGCTTATCCAGGGTGACTTAAGAAGTGCTTTGGGTCTCCATCAGAAATATCTCAATTCATTTAAATTTTATTTATAATTCAATTAAATTGAATTTTATTTATATAGCAGTTTTAACCATGGATGTTGTCACAAAGCAGCTTAATAGAAATCTGGATACTGATTACAGAAACGTCAGTATGGGCAAAAGATTTAATTCGAGTTTTGATTTCATTTGAGTTTTAGCTTTAAGTCAGCTTGAGCATAAACTATTTTTAGCAAGTGTAGTCTTTAGATGATTCATGTGAAACTATCTACAACCATTTTTATGGTAACTGTGCAGTACCATTCACAGCAATCTTATGGCAAACTTTAGAATGATTATAATCACAGTATCTGGTGTCATCCAGATAAGGATGGGTTCCCTTTTGAGTCTGGCTCCTCTCAAATTTTCTTCCTCATGTCATCTCAGGAAATTTTTCTATGCCAGTGTTTCATCTGGCTTGCTCGTTAGGGATAAATTTAAATCTATATCTGAATTTCTGTAAAGCTGCCCTGTGACAATGTCTATTGTTTAAAGCACTATGTAAATAAAATTGAATTGAATTGTAGTTTTGTCCACCTTTTCCTTATCTCAGTTAATAATAACTGAGGTGATGTAAACCATAAGAACTAAATTTTAACAGACTTTCAAAGCATCTTTAACTGATTAACTTAACTGTTTGAAAAGCTGACCTGGATTTAAAGACTGATTAAAACTGAAGCTTTACTGTGTGATGGTCTTGATACAGACAACAAACACTGCCGAAACACTTTTGGTGCAAACTGGCCTGGTTTCTAACTGATTACCTCATCATCATTCTTACCCAAACACTTTTCAGAGCCAAGTTACAGCCATGATTTCAATATGGTTTATATATTTATTACTGTTTTCTGTTTAATTCAGCACTGATTTAACAAAATTGTATAATTACAGTCAATAAAGCTTTTTTTTTTAAATGAAATGAAGTTAATGAATTTCTGTCTGTCTTTCTGTATCACTCTCTTTCCTTGTTTCATTCTGTCTCTTTCACTGTCTAACTTTCTCTCTCAATCTGTCTGAGTGTCTCTCTCTATCACCAGTAGGAGGTAATTAGATTAGTGATTAGTTTCACCTGCCAGTGTGTCTCTCTGCATTGATTAACTTTTACTGCTCTGTCCTGCATCTGCTTACAGAGAGAGAGACAGAGAGACAGACAGATCGATGTGCTTGTCTTCTTTCTGTCCTGGTGGATTTTTATTGCTGACAGGGAGGAGATGAGACGTCACAAAACAAAGCATCCTTCAAGAAACCATTACACACACAGCATTTTGAGCTGTGTGTATTGATCTATGTAGTGTTAGTGCTGTGATGAAGAATCACTCCTCATCTTCCTTCTTTCTGCTGACTTTGTTAATCAATCACTATAGCAACTGGGCACACCAGTTAATGTGTGTGTGTGTGTGTGTGTGTGTGTGTGTGTGTGTGTGTGTGTGTGTGTGTGTGTGACATCACAATTTTTAAAATATGTTAATAACTAAATAAAATTGCTAAATAAAAAAGAATGAAATCTAAATTAATATCAAAGACTTTATTCCTGGGAGGAAACTCAGATGGACACAGTGAGAACAGATGAAATTCCACGCAGACTGTAACTCAAGCTTAGGATCATGAGGACAAAACTGGGTACCACCCAATAACAGATTTTTAAAAAATAAATTAGCTTAATAAAATATGGTTTAATATAATTAATAAATATAAATATATTAAATATAAACACAAGCACTATTTAATCACTTTAACTGGTATATCTGGTGTATGTCTGCCTGGTGCATTTTCTAATATTTTTTGCATATGAGTTGACTTGGCAGCCACAGGTGTAGCCTCCCAACACTTCCTGGTTCTGGCATTTGCTTGGACACCCATAAAAGAATGGGCCACATTTACTCTTGCTTTTCAGCTAGCTAAAAGTAACAGAACTTGCAGCTACCAGCGGTGTGCTCTTCCCTTAGATTCTACATAAATAACTGATTGTTTCAGTTTTGTTCTTTGACTCCAATGTTGTTTTCATAAGCCACGGTAATACAAATGGAGCTTGTGCAATTTAATTTAAAAACTAAAGTTAATTTATAATGCCTGTGTTTGGTTGCTTGCTTTTATTGATGCAGAGTTATTTTTATAGGACAGCTGCAGTTTGGTACAGTTTTTTGAGTGCTGTGAATTTATTGTTTGGATCCCCTGATTAGGTAGGGTGAGTGATCTAGCTGGAGAAATTCTTTTCTCTGCATATCCCAGATTCTTAGGAAGTTGAAGTCAGGGTTAGTGTTAGCCATGATATGGTGCCCCTGGAGCAGAGAGGGTTAAGGGCATTGGTGGTGTTGGGGCTTTTAACCCCTGACCTTCTGATTGGCAACCCTAGTGCCTTAACCACTGAGCCTCCACTGCCAAGTGGCTTATGTGAACTTATTTGGAACAGTGTACTCTAGTTCCTGAAGCCTACCATCAGCTCTTTAGGAGTGGCAAGGAGCAGGATCAACAGCTTGTGTAAGAGTTTGGTAAGGAAATGGAGACCTTGTTTAAAATCTGTCTACATGATACTGTAACTGCTTACTTAAATGAGCCAAGTGCTTTGACACTGCAGAACTAGCAGATGAGTTTATCTTGACTCATAAGATCGGATTTGATCTGAGCAGATAAATGTTTCAGATGGCCCACAAGCCTACTAACTGTCTCTTCTTTGACCTCATTTAAAGCATCTAACAGTAAAGGTGTGTTTTCTGTTTTTATTGTAAAAACCTTGGCCACCTTATTGATGT
Source organism: Pangasius djambal (assembly GCA_022985145.1). Classification (NCBI taxonomy): domain Eukaryota; kingdom Metazoa; phylum Chordata; class Actinopteri; order Siluriformes; family Pangasiidae; genus Pangasius; species Pangasius djambal. Next base: position 1,183,411 of record CM040980.1, read on the forward strand.
TTGTGGTGCCCTTAAAAACAAACAGAAATCTCCGGTGTCTGTAGTCTCTGTTAAAACCATTGATGTTTCTTTATCTCCTGATGTGGTTTCTAGCAATAAAACTTAGCTAGTCAATTATTCATCTTTTCTAAGGGATGTTTTGGTTTCTTTGCCTTTTGAGCCTGAGATGAAGCAACCTCTAGAGATTTGTAGAGATAATGAAACTTTTCAGTCTGTGGTTCTCAGTGCTGTACTGCAATTTAGTAATAAGTATTCTTTGGGAGTGTTTGGTGAAGGTTTTGTTTTCTTTACTAACTGTCACTGTCCAGTCAGATCTGGTTTCTGGTGAAGCTGTTGTTGTTCTCTGTTTAGAGATTCCAATTGAAGAAGTGTCCCTTATTTTAGGGAATGATCTATCTGGAAGTAGCACACCTACTGAGGTGGTTTTTACTCCTAGAATTTCAGAAGGGTAGGACCTTGAATTGGGATGTCTTTTAATATTTTATTTTTGTGTAGGTTCATCTGATTAATTTTAGGTTAGAAGATATTTTAGGACACAACATCAGTAGTGTACTTATGAGTCATCAGGTGTTTCAGCCTTCGAACACTATACTCTCTCATCTGAGGTGGCCAGCCGCAGGTCAATCACTCCTCTGCTTTTATCCCATGTCCAATCAGATGGTGTTTATCTATTAGGTCATTTATTTATTTATTTAAATAATTATTTGTGTCATTTATTCATTCATTTTCCATCATAATACTTCCCCTAGGTTATATTTTACTGCACTTGCCCTATAATTCAGTAACCATGCCTTAAATATGTTAAAATTAAATATTAAAAATAAATATTTTTTTAGTTATCTGCTGTGTTTAATAATTCATACATGTAGGTGGAGTTGAGAAACTCACCTCTTTGCCAGTGGAAGCACCGCAACCTTTCCCAAGCCATTCTAGCAGAGTTTGCTGCCCTGCGAGAGGGGTGGAGTCCGTTCTTCCCAGTGGATGACCCCGATGCAGCCCAACACACTTCTACTGGGCAGAGCCCCTGGAGATCATGCTGCTAAAAGGACAGTACAACTCCCAAACTGCTGAGTTTTTGGTTGGATGGCCAGTCCAGGTGATTACAGGGCAAGCTCTGCGTCATTCATAATTTCACATATTTACAATTTATTTTGGTTTAGTTTGAGTCTATTTATTTCTGTAAAGATGCTTTGTGACAATATCCAATATTTTTTATTTATACAATAAAAAACTGAATCATTATGGTGAGTAAATAGTGACCCCTACTGGCTATAATCATGACCAGCTATTTTTAATCAGCACGTCACATGCTTGCAAGCACAAAAAAAAAAAATACTCAGATCTTTTTTGTGTTATTAAAGTTAAGATCTTTAAAAATTTCTATTCCCATAATCCTCTGCAGTCTGATTAATTTGAATGAAATGCATACTCCTGTCCAATTGTGTTAAAGAGGTTAGGATTATAGTCAAGGGTTAAGTTTAGGATTGCCATAAAGGTTAGGTTTAGTCTTATCAGCATCATCACCAGTGTACCTTAGAGTCATCAGATGTTTCAGCCTTTAAACATTGTGGGTTAGGGTTGGTTTAGGAGTAGCATTAAAGGGTTAGGGTTATAGTGTTAGGGTTAGAGGGTTGGGGTTAAGGTTAGGCAGGTTAGGGTTAGGGGTTAGGGTTGGGTTAGGGTTAGAGTTAGATATTGGTTGAAGTACAATGATTCCCCCCATTGCAAGATTATTGCGTGGTTGAATAGGGAACCAAGGAAAATGCATGGGCCAGCACTTGTTAAGCATTGCCATTGTTCCTGTAGCAAACCCCGGCTTGGCGTCTGCTAATTTAACCAATCCAATCGAGCATAACTCGATCGGGCTTTAAGATGGTAGGTTTGGAGCTGATGTAAATGATTTAGCCTTTTAAACTTCCTCCTATTTTACTTTAAGTAATCTCAGTGTTAAAATATGAGGCCATATTTAATGAATTTCAGGACACATCATCAGCAGTGTACCTCAGAGTCGTCAGGTGTTTCGACCTTTCAAACACTGTACATCCTCGTCTGAGGCGGCCAGCCACAGGTGGATCAGTCCTCGGCTTGTGTCCCATAACCAATTGGATAGTGTTTGCATATTCATTCTTAGTTTAACTAATTAATTTAATTAAGTATTTATATATATTTATTTTTGTTAATTATTTGTGTCCCTAGCATGTTTGTTTGGAGATGCTTTTCCTAATAAAATGTTACTTATAATAAAGTAACCATGCCTTAAATATG
>CM040980.1:1225468-1241461 GCA_022985145.1 Pangasius djambal
CATGGTTACACAGGATGACCAGCGCCTAGTAGCTACGGCTATTTACAAGCGCTTATACAAATTTGGGGAAAGAAGAAAAAAAAAAAAAGCGCTACACAATTGTTGCTATGGCTACATCTCGAATGCTCTTATACATGCCTGTAATGAATAAACTGATAAACTTAACCCTTCCTATATAATTCATATTCATGTTTCAATGTAATAGGGAGTGACGCTCGTTGTCATGGCTACTACGGCTACTTATGAGCGATTACACAACCAGAGCAACACACTTCGTCATTCCCGTTACGTGATTTTTGCCATGGCTACACCTGGAATGCTGTTCTCTCTCTATCCAGGTTTGTAATCAATAATCTTATGAAATAATCGTACTCCTCAAACGTCCTGTAAACACACTCAGTACCGTCCGTCTTTGCTTTTCTACACCACAAATCCAAATCTGCATCCAACAGACAACGTCTAGCACTGCCAGAGCAGCCAATCAGAAATGAGTATTTTTCATGAGCATGGTGTAAATCGATATATAAAATATCCACATTTATTTCGAATGCTACTGTAAGGCTTTAATTCAACTCATTTTTGTATTAAACTGTCCAGGATAACCAGTGATGAGTGTCATCATGTCATCATGTTATGGGGCTAGCTAAAACAAAATACAAAAAAAAACCCTCCAAAATGGTGCTCGATTTGCATTTATTAAAATTCTTACCCACCCGATGACATCACACCCCAGAACTCTCACCTGGCTTTCATTTTTTTCATTCGCTGAGATCATTTTCACTTTCGCTTTTAAAACTGCTGTGAATTTTCTATGAGGTCAAATGCGCGGTGGAACATGGCATCAAAAATACATCATTTCCTTTCAGTGATGTCACTAAATCTGACTAAATAAAGTCTTTTATAAAGTCGTGCACTTTTTAGGTGGTACGTTAATGATGTTCATGAGAAATCGGAAGAAAGAAAGAAAGAAAGAATGAAAGATTAGGTTCTAATTCATTACTGCATCACTTGTTTAGCCCATTTCTGAAATATTTTTAAATACACGTCAGTTTTTTTGAGTCATTGTGCTGATGATTTTCCTTTCTCCCAACCTAAACATGATGTCACACCCAGCCCTAGTGATTACATCATCACCACAGCAAAATAACCGTTTACCGTTTACCTGGTACAATTACATCACGGTATTTTGCCCTGAGTCACCTGCCTACACCTGGTGATCACATTTACACTCGTCCTTACCCAGCCTCCGTTCTCCAGCAGCCAGTCGCTCTTCTCTTCGCCCAGGTAATCAGCGATGGTCTCTGCGAGCCTCCTGCAGCTCTTCACTCCGTCTTCTCTGGAGAAGATCTGGGCGGCGACGACACCCGTGAATGCAAACAGCGACACGATTCTTCCCCAGTTCAGCTTTCCGTCCTCCACCATCTTGGTCATGATGCTGCGCAGGCAGGCGCTCGGCTCAGGGTTCGGGCCGCACGTCGACAGGAAGCTGTCTGACAGAGACAGGAACTTGGACCTGTACTGGAGCTCCAGCTCCTTCGCCAAACGGCGCATGGCCTCGGCCGACTCGCTGGGAGGCGTCCGCTGGATCCCGGTGCAGAAGTCGATGTAGTCTTCAGCCAGCACCCGAGTCTCTTCTTTTAACCAACAGGACATTTTCTGTGAGGAGGGAAAAAAAAAACCCAGCAATCAGGATACTGACAGAGATGTTCCTCATCATTAGGGGTCCAAGCACAGAGGATGACAAAAGCTTAATGTTTTTACAAGGATTTAAATTTTTAGGGGACCAAGCACCAAAGAATCTATTGTCTCTTCTTATTAGTGGTCCAAGCACCTAAAGAACCCTATTGTTTTCATTAGGATTTTTATTTTTAGGGGTCCAAGCACCAAAGTTCCTGGAACACTCTTGCTTTAGTACTCCATCACACTACTCAGAGAAGCAAGATGATTGCCCTGATGGTGGTGCTATAGCACAGGGTTCCATGTTCACACATCTCATGAACCCTAAGTCATACACTGAAATTTTTTTTTTGCCTGATTCGTTGCCTTCTTCCGAACAAAAAAAAGCCTCAGGAACATTCTAGTTCTGCAAACTCGACTAAGTTTTGAGCTTAACTGCATTATATGAGAAACCAACTTTTATGAACTAGTCCTAGGATTTCTGTTGTCTTCACAAAACTGGTGTCAAAATAATCTGCAGTGAACCTCAATAATGATCAAAACCACGCTGAAAACAATACAGCCGCTACATGCTAATCAGTACTAACAGGGCAGAGCTTGGTTTACTCAAACAGCTGTTACTCAGGAGTGGATGTATGGAGTCACATGAAACTCAACAAAGGATTATGGAGGTGGGATTCAAATCACTCAAAATCAATTTAAATAACAATACCTCAGGATCCATAAGTCCAACTGAGCTGAAATCTGATGTACTGACTCTCTGTGCTTAAGCATACTTGTACTGATGATGATGACTGGGTTGCTGAACAAACATGGTCACCATCAGCCAATCAGATTTCAGCAGGCTTTTGACAGGATTAGCATTGAGCTACCATCACGAAACTTGAACAGTGTGTTCGTCCATGTTCTTTATTGTTATAAATAACTTCACAAGAACTGGCCACTGGGGGGGGGGTTGATATTTGCAAAGGGTGCTTGGACCCCGCAGATCGCCACTTGTGGCTATTATCATTATTATTATTATTAGCCGCATAAAAAGCTGCAATGGCTAAAGCTGTAAATAAACAGTATTTTCTGCCCAATAACACATTCTCTAAAACTTGGTCAGGCTTTAATGTAAATTTTGTACTCACTGATTTGTAATTTAATGCTAAAGATAACAATAAATCAGTTAAACTACATCTCTTATGAGAGCATATTTTCTATATTTTAACAAAATCCCGCCCTCCTGCGCTCGGATTGGCTAGAACAGTCAAACTGTGCATTGTCGACCAATCAGATGAAGGAGATGAAGATCCTATCAAACAATCACCTGGTTTGGAAATGAAATAACGCTGGCTGTTCAGTGAAGCTATATCAGGCTAAAAATATATGTATATATAATAATAATTTAAAAACGTGCATGTTGAAATTAAATCCTGAAGATTTTTGTCTTTTTAAACTTGGCACTATTTTCCTTTACATAGTTTAGAGTTAATCTGCACAAAGCCGGTTGTTCCTGGTGTCCATCACTAGGCATTTCATAATGTGGAAATTATCACTGATGTTATTGATGAAACAGCGGTTTCTTTGTAAATCCTCGTCTCTGTGGTGTTGCATGATGTTCTTGCGTGTTAAATATTAATCCTGAGCGTGTAATTGCTGCGATATTAATGTAGGAAATGCAGTAAATAATGAATAAAGTGCTGCATCGCTTCTGCAGCTGTCAATGAGACACAAAGAGAAACCCGAGAGCACAGCCCTGTGAAACACACTCAAAACGCCTTATTCACGCTAATACACGCTTTAAACATGACACACACGACCACACACATGTTCTGGGGCACCTCTGGAAATGATTCGACACATAAAATCATACATATCATTCATGTGAAAAGCAGAAATGTAATAAATCGCTCACCCTCCCAGCGATGTCAAGCTCACCCACCGACAGTTAGAGCCCAAAGCGGAAGAGAGCGCAGCGCGTAGGCTAATTTATATACAAGACCCGCCCAATGACGTCACAACCTCGCTTCTCTACTTTCCACAACACTTTCAGTTCTTCTTCATTTTCCCCCACAGCAGGTTCCATATAACGACGAACTGCTGGTTAAAAGTTTCCCAAATTAGTGGGGGAAGTTCCGTGTCCGAATGAGGTGGAAATGGAAATTTACTCTACATTTACATCAACAAAATATTGAAACCAGGATCTAAAAATATGCGCACCACGACCCAAACTGTTCCCTACACCGTCAGCAGCACACACAACGTCTCTGTGTGCTGTAGCTTTACAGTTTCCCTTCACTGGAACTAAGAGACTCAGACCTGTTCCAGCATGACGATGTCCCTGTGCACAAAGCGAGCTCCATGAAGACATGGTGTGTGAAGGCTGGAGTGGAAGAACTCGAGTGTCCTGCACAGAGCCCTGACCTCAACCCCACTGAACACCTTTGGGATGAACTGGAACACCGACTGCACCCCAGACCTCCTCACATCCCAACATCAGCGCCTGACCTCACTAATGCTCCTGTAGCTGAATGAACACAAATCCCCACAGCCACGCTCCAACATCTAGTGGAAAGCCTTCCCAGAAGAGTGGAGCTCATTATAACAGGAGAATAAATCTGGAATGAGACGTTCAACAGGTACATATGGCTATGATGGTCAGGGGTGCACATACTTTTGGTCATATAGCGTACCGGAGATGGAGCCAGTACTGAGAAATGATCCTTAAGTGAAAGTATAGCTAATGTGTTGAAATCTTACTAAATTGGAAGTATAAAGTATAAAAGATGCAACATTTAAATATACACAAATATTTAAAAAGATTTTTTTTTTTTCCAGAAAGGCCATGTGTTTATTTATTTATTTATTTATTTATTTATATTTTTCTGTACTGGACTGAGCTGAATGTATTCTCTCAGATCTAAAGTGCAAGAAATTTCAGGAACCGTAAACTGCTCGAGATGAAATTGAGGATTCTGGGGTGGTGTGTAATACCGAGATATTTCATGCTGATGTTTAATTTAATTAATGAAACATTTAACAACATTAAAATGCATTAGAGAATAAAGTACAGTGCCACTGAGAAATGTACTTTCTTACTGAAGTTAAATAGTTTGTAATAAGATCTGGGGATTATGATGAGCTGTAACTCTTCATCATATTCTTTGCAATAACACACCTCTCTGACATCCACGGGGGAAAATTATGCACCAATTATGTACGAGTTATTTTTAACTTTTTAAAAATTAAAGAGTTCTTACCTCCTCTACAGCAACATTATTGTGGTCCATGGTTTCACTCATCTTCTGTGCACAAGGATGAAAAGTAGATGACTGAGGAAATCACAAAGCTGAGGAATCCAGCAGTAACGTGAGCACGAAGCTTTCGAAAATTTATACTTCAGCCAAAGTCCGAAATCAGAGAATCAAAAAGAGTGAAAAACAACTATTCAGCCTTGTCTGATCAGGAGTCAGTGATTGTATCAGTTATACTGATTGATCCTCACACTTCTTACACCATCAGTAAAGATGTGTGTGTGTGTGTGTGAGTGTGTGTGCGTGATCATATGTTAATCATTATGCCACTCGCATGGGTTAGCTTGATGATTGAATCATGGAGACTTTGGAGTCATCGAGTTACTAGTGGAGTCAGCGCTGCGGTTAGGGGAAATTAATCAACAGCCTCTCACCAATCACGAGCCAGAAATAAACACATCGCTCCCACTGTTACCAGAACTATACACACTTACAATGCATGACAGTGTTGTCAATCTTTAACCCATTTCCTTCATTACATCATATTTATATAAAATTTGTTTCTCTTTATACGAGTCTCTCTCTCTCTCACGCATCCTGTACACACTGATTTTATATTTTGTCACAACACACACCACCAGCCCTCATCTAAATCACATTAGCAAAGAATGAGTTTGCTAATCTGTGGCAATCGGTTTAATGTGTGTGACAGTTTACAACAACAAGTGATTAACAAATGAAACAAATTCAGTTTGATGATTCAGAGTCAAATTACAAAACTATACGTGAAATTAGTAATAAAAGGCATGAGGTGATGGTCACATTTCAAAACTATATCATCACTTGAGTCATTTTACCACACAGCTCCGCCTCCAAACTTAAAGTCACAGACGCTGATCTGAAGTCTGACGCTTGTGTGAAGTGAGACGGCAAATCAGAAGCTAAACTGGTGGCTATAAGCTTCCATTACCTGTTAGCTATATTAGCCTCGTAGCTTCAGTTCAAAACTAAGGAAGTGAATTTCACACACTGAACCGATTAATGACATTTAATTTTTTCTTTAATAACTAAAAAAATGAGAGAATACAGGTCTGTAAGGTTTAACCAGTGAATCACTTTAATATTAATAATACTGAATCCACATTTCATGATTATACACCTTAATTTAGGTGTTTCTGACTACATGATGCTAATTTTTAGGATTTATAAATGTCTTAATACTACATAATGTATACACTAACTGATTTATGTCACTCTTCTCCATCAACACATGCATTTCTCTCTTAGCCTGGACTTTAAATAATGTTAAAGTATTCGCAAACAAATACAACAATAACGCACAATCTAGTGATCAGCTTCGAGACACGCTTAGGAGGGTGTTAGAGAACTTAATAACTAAAAAAAAAAGCTTTAAAAATAATGAGAGTCTGCTGTGAATCCATCTTTATATCAGCTCCAAATCTCACTGAGGACTCGACTCAAGCCCAGATCTGTAGGAGAGAGAGAGAGAGAGAGAGAGAGAGAGAGAGAGAGAGAGAGAGAAATACACACAGAAAGACAGAGATTAGACAAATCAGATCAGACCAAATTACAATACAAAACTACATCACCTATTAGGAAACCCGAACACAACAACAGAGTAAAATGCAACGCTGTTTGGCCTCAGAAAGACAGAACACCATGCAGACTGCCTGACCACCGTGACAGATAAAACACTGAGAAGCACCTTGAGAAGGCAGAGACTCCGTGGACACGAGTTAGTGCTCGAAACAGGCAGAGAAAACAGTGAAGACAGTGAAAAGCACCGGACGCCTCTCCTGCTGCAGCGTGAGGGGCAGCGAGTGATCTGCCTCGCCCTCGTGTCCCTTCTGACTGTTCCGATCGCCCTTCTTTATTTTATTATTGTTTTACATTTTTTCTTACCTTTATTATTCAATAAATTCACTTTTACTCTGTAATTTTGCACATTTTATTCTTTTTTTTTTTTAATTATTCTGTATATAGTGCCTTTATATTGTTCATTGTATGCACTATTTTTTTGTTTATTTTGTTTATTTCTATTATATCTATTAGTCTTTTATTTTGTTTTGTCTTTTTATTTCTCCTGTTTTTACGCTACCCTTCCTTTGTACTTGATTAGGCAATACAAATGAACAATTATTCGTCATGCCAATAAAGCACATGAGAAACTGAAAAAACTGAGAGAGAGAGAGAGAGAGACACAGAAAGACAGAGAGACAATAGAGACAGAGAGAGACACAGAGAGAGACAGAGAGAGAGACACACAGAAAGAGAGACAGACAATAGAGAGAGAGAGAGAGAGAGAGAGACACACACAGAAAGAGATAGACAATAGAGACAGAGAGAGAGAGACACAGAAAGACAGAGACAATAGAGACAGAGAAAGACAAAGAGAGAACGAGAGAGAGACACACAGAAAGAGATAGACAATAGAGACAGAGAGAGAGAGAGAGAGAGAGAGAGAGAGAGAGAGACACAGAAAGAGAGATAGACAATAGAGACAGAGACAGAGAGAGACAGAGACAGAGACAGAGAGAGAGACAGAGAGAGAGAGAGAGAGAGAGAGAGAGAGAGCGCGAGACAGTGACCTGACGCAATGATGTTCCATTTCTTCCCCACGAAACAAACACATGTGAATCTTCTGGTGAGGTCAGTATCACACACACACACACACACACACTACATTGTCATGACCCAATAAGGAAGCATTTTGTGTGCTGCTGCATTGCCTGCGGCTATTGTGGTACAACAATGAGCCTGTTGAGTCTGTTCCTGGTAACTAAAGCATTGGCACCCTTCATGAGCACAAGTGAATGACGCATGCAATGAGTGATATATATTTATTAATTAATATGAGAAGGTTCGTCTTTCTTCATTTTTCCCCCTTATATATAGCAAATATGAAAACACATGCCCTTTTCACTTCACAACACAGTTTTACTGAGAGTTTCAATGCAAAGCACTGCTTTCTGTGTCCCGAAATCATTTCTGTGTGGATTTTCTCTACAGAAAGCTCTATCCACAGCCAAGTCTTAACCTCCTGGTAGAGGAAACCAGGTTATGTGCACAAATGTCCCGGTACAAGCCTAAAACAAGCCTGAAAGCGTCAGTGATCCAGTTTCAGATTTAAGACTGGAGTTGGGGAATATTTCCATCTACGCAGCATCTTTTATCATCAAACATGCTGACGGCCAAAAAAGTTTGATTTTGGATCACAAAACCACCAAAAAATGACTGACTGAAGCTCTATTGAGGCTTGGTGACGTTCAGAAGCTGCATGTTGTGGGTCTTGTCTCAGGAAGTGCAACTCATCCAAACAGCTTTTTCTTGGTAATGTAGTGGAAGTGGTGTGTAATTCAATAATTCTGAAATCTGACGGCCAAAACAATAATATAAATGTGATTTTCCGGGTCTTTGCCTCCATCACCATCCTCCTCACTGCGTATGCATATGATCATGGTTCAATTTTCAAGATATTAGGGTACCAATTGTGTTTAATGGTGTGTTAACAGCTCATATATTAAGCCTTCCCTAATTTGGGCACGTCACGAAGCTATAAAATATGATCTCACATTCTGCCCAAACTCAACAATATCATTTTCTGGAGAAGGATTGGAACGACAATTGTTTACAAATATCAGCCTTATCATTGGGGTGCCAATAATTTTGCACCCTGCATATGCTTTCAAAGAGAAAACACTATAATGCCAAGTATAGAAAACTAATTTAACGGTTTATTTATTAACTTAATACATTTTGCCCAATTTAATGAGGGGTGCCAATATTTTATATCGCTCTACATGATTTATATCACATAATACAGATCTTCTGTATCCCTGTATACAGCATATCACTATAGGTGTAGATTTGTGGACGAACTTATGTTATAAATATCCCGGGAATGTTGTGTTTTTCAGTTTTATCTTGTTCTTGTTCTTGTTTTTTTTTTTGTTGTGTTCAAAAAATGAGGATTTATTTTGAACATCTGGGGATTTTTATGATCACTGCTTATTGTGGAACAAGCCTTGTGGAAAGTCCTGCCTGGGTTCAGAGAAATGTGCCGAGAAACCGTGAGTGGTTCCTCACCCGCAGCGTGTTGTCCCACGATGCCGAGCAGAACGCGGTACCCTCAGGTGACACTCGGACTTTACTGACCCGGTTCTCGTGGCCGTACAGGATCGCAGCCCGGGTGCCCTTTAACACGTCCCAAATGTTTATAGTGTAGTCGTTATAGCCAGCAAACAGCAGACGCCCTGACACACACACACACACAAACAGAATGAATACATCATTAATAAGCATGCTATAATGACTTATTAATGCTCATACACATTACCTTTCTATTATTAATTTATGCTTTTGACACACAGGCAACTAGAAAGTGAGCTTAACCTTGCTAACAACCGAGACTAATGAATTAACAAGCTCTCTTATAACTATTACATCTTTTATTTTGGCTTTGCGAAACCAGAGCGAAAATGGAAATGAGACAAAACTATCAGGAACATCAACATTTACCTCAGATGTGTTCCTGAGAAAAGACTCAGAAAGACTAAAATCACACTTTTACGCTGAATTAGCACTGAGCATCAGGGAGCCTTGAGGTAGCTTTATAGAACAAGCTAGTAATTTAAGCTAGTTATTTAGCTACCTATGTCCTGTATCTATAGTCTCTATAGTCTGTTAGTTACTATATATAATATATTTGTTTTTATTGATGTGTTTATGTTTAGATTGCATACTCATTATCTGGTAGTAATGCTAGCTAGCTTATCAACCATCAGGCTAATGTGAACTAGCTGGTTTTAGCTAAAAGTTACAGGTAATATTTTGATGATTAAATAATATTTGTAATGCAGTTCACATTACTCTGGAACATAGCCCTATAGCTTTATAGTGAGATATTACTCTATCTATCTATCCATCCATCCATCCATCCATCCATCCATCCATCCATCTATCCAAGATGCTCTGCTTTTCTAGAAACGTTGTGTACAATGCATTTATTTCTATACCGCTATATTTTTACTGTCTGGTTCAAAAGATATCGACAAAACATACCTGTTTTTAGCAAACCATACAGTACTAATCTTCTTCTTCTTCTTCTTTCGGCTTTTCCCTTCAGGGGTCTCCACAGCGAATCATCACTCTCCACCTCTCCCTATCTTCTGCATCCTCAACACTTGCACCCACTCGCTTCATATCCTCATTTATTACCTCCATGTACCTCCTCTTTGGCTTCCTCTTCACCTCCTGCCTGGCAGCTCCATGTCCATCATTCTCCTACCAATATACTCACTCTCCCTCCTCTGAACATGTCCAAACCATCTTAATCTGGCCTCCCTGACTTTGTCCCCCAAACGTCCAACATGAGCTGTCCCTCTGATGCACTCGTTCCTAATCCTGTCCAACCTCGTCACTCCCAAACCTCAGAACCTCAGCATCTTCAGCTCTGCTACCTCTAGCTCTGCCTCCTGTCTCTTCCTCAGTCACACTGTCATACTAATAATATTTAATATTCAAAAATATACCTTTGTACATGAACTTATATTTTTTAAAACAAATGGCTGCAAAGATCATGTCTTTAATGACTAATCTGTGCTTGAATCAGGACTTTAGGGTGAGCTCGATTGGTGAGTATAACCACACAAACTGAACTTCCCAATGTTCAACATTAACAGGAATGAAGTTTCATGACTTGAAAGTGAAAAATCATGTGAAACCCCGGGGTGTGAAAATAAATTCCCCACAGTGACTGATCTCCTGCTTGAGAGGAAACTACACACACACACACACACACATTAGACCAGGAAGGTAGTTCACCCTGTTTACATATAAAAAATACAGTAAAGTACTGGAGCGTTTAGTTAAATCACGCTTGATCAATCAGTGTGACGTGAGAGACGGGTTTTACAGCAACGTCACGCCCTGAGACTACGAAGAGATAACGAAGGGGCTGAAGGTAAAGAGGGGAAGCTTGGACGTTAATGAATTATCAGTGCTAATCTTTCATTTGTTTTGCACACACACACACACACACACACACACACATATATATATAGAGAGAGAGAGAGCGCTTTTTTTTATTCATAATTTATTTTAGTAGTATTTAGCATTTATTTTATTTTATCTTATTTTAGTTTTTATATGTATTATAATTACATGTATATGTATGTCTCAGTCTAGTTAATTTTGGTGGCTAATTAAGATTTATTTTTAAATTGTTTTTATTTTATGAAAAATATCTTTATGGTGCAATATCTTAAAACTGCTGAATTGTCAGAAAGAACCTTGTAATTCCACGCCGTTTATAGGTCTCGATTAATCAGCAAAAATTTACAGAACATGAAAGTAAAATGAAAATAAAAGATTTCGGAGTTTTTTTTCTCGAATTGACCTCAGTACGATACCCGTCATAAAGGAGTTTATGTTTCATGTTTGTTAGATAAGGTGTATTACATTTTCTCATAGATTTTAGATCTCACACGGGAGAATTTTGATTTCACTATCATCGATCTAAAGTCCAGTGCTTTCCCACATTTATAATCCTTTATAAATCATTTATAACGCTGCTCTAAGATCCTGCCGAGTGAGCGGTCGCGTCCTGCACTTTGACCATAAACACTTGCAGTAATGATGATACACACACACACACACACACACACACACGGTGTTGAAATTGATCTCGGGCCAGTACAGTCCTGCTACAGTCAAACAGAAAGGTCAAAGGTCGGTGTAGATGCCTGTGTGTCAGATGTATATCACTATAAGACCCAATATTACCTATATATTACATTATATTTAATTCTGACAATGCATTAGTACTTATATGATACCTATATAATGCATTATTACCTATAAGATACATATGCATTATTACTTATAAGATACACATGCATTATTACCTATAAGATACCTACATAATGCATTATTACTTATATGATATCTACATAATGCATTATTACTTATATGATACCCACATAATGCATTAGTACCTATGATACCCATATGATACCCATATGATACCCATATGATACCCATATGATACCTATAGGATCACGCCTCTATAAGGCCTGTGGGTAAAGAGAGTATGACTCGAGAGGGTTTGACCTGGTCCTCACAGCGCTCTGTGATTTGTGATTATTATCTGGCTCTGTGCCAATAACTATTCTAAATTATTTCAGGCCTCATTAGCATTAGCATTAGCGTTAGCGTTAGCATTAGCATTGTGCTCTCCTTCTCTCTCACCACTAAGGGAGAAGTCCACGCTGGAGGCGCCGAAGATGACGCTCTCTTTAGAGTAGACGGCCACTTCACGGTCGGCCCTCAGGTCATACAGACGGCACTGAAACACACCAGCACAGACATCACAACGCAGGCACACACACACACACACACACACTCCTGTACACACACACTCCTCTGCACACACACTACTGCACACACTCCTGCACACACCTCTGCTTTAATTAACACTGACTGATAAACTATGACCGTCGCATCACTGTTAATTACACTGTTATAACAAGTTTATTACTCTCCCTTTACCCCATGATACAGTATTAGACAGTAAAATTCTTAGACAACGCCAAAGCCGACTTTAATCATCACTCGCTAACCTGATGACTCAAACCTCATACGACTCAGCCATCAGGGTAAAACACACACTATGATGAACTGATAAACCCTCACCCACATCACCAGCATACACCACCCACTCATACATTACCCACTCACACACAAATACACTCATACACCACCCACTCACACACAAATACACTCATACATTACTCACTCACACACAAATACACTCATACACCACCCACTCACACACAAATACACTCATACACCACCCACTCACACACAAATACACTCATACATTACTCACTCACACACAAATACACTCATACATTACTCACTCACACACAAATACACTCATACACCACCCACACACACACAAATACACTCATACATTACTCACTCACACACAAACCACACACACCATCAAAATGATGATTCACTAATCCCATTAGCATTCAATATTCACTAATTATTCTATTTTTTATTTGCTAATTTTCTTATTACATATTAATTATTATTATTATTATTATTATATTTTTACTATTTTTTTATTCATACTGTACAGCACATAGTACGCATTTTAAATGGATAAAATGTACTATATAAATGAATTTACTGATTGATTTATGTATTTCAATTATTTAAAATTAATGTTTAAATGTTAATTTAAAATAATATTCTGGTTTTGCATTTAAAAATGTGTGTGTACGTGTCTGTGGATGTGTGTGTGTGTGTACGATATGTGTGCAAAATGTGTGTGTGTGTGTGTGTGTGTGTGTGTGTGTGTGTCACTCACTTTACAGCATTGATGTCCGACTCATGAGTGTCGAAGGACTGGATGTTCTGACCAGAGCGCATGTCCCACACATTAGCCTTCTTATCACAACCCTAAACACACACACACACACACACACACACACACACACAAGAAATAGACATAAACAATAAACAAACAAACAAATAAATAAATAGCATGTTAGTGGAATATTCTGGTACATTGCAGACCCAGTGGTCATGGCTAGGGGGATGAGTGTGAGGAATGTGATGAAGAAGAAGAAGAAGAAGAAAAAGAAGAAAAAGAAGAAGAAAAAGAAGACGACTTTATTTGTCACATATATATATATTACAGCACAGTGAACTTCTTTTCTTCTCATATCCCAGCTTGTTGGGAAGTTGGGGTCAGAGCGCAGGGTCAGCCATGACAGAACGAGGGTTAAGGGCCTTGCTCTAGAGCCCAACAGTGGCAAGGAGTGTGTGCGTGTGTGTGTGTGTGTGTGTGTGATGAGTGTGAGGAGAAAAGCACTGACTCCAGAGACGAAGGTGTTTCCTGTCTCAGACGGAGCCAGGTCCAGCGAGAGCACATCAGCCGAGTGACCGTGGAAACTCTGCAGCAGCTGCCCGCTCTCTACATCCCATAATGCACACGTACCATCACCGCTGGCGGTCAGGATCTGCACACACACACACACACACACACACACACACACACACACAGCCCAATGAGAAACACTCCACAACAGTACAGTAGCTCAGTGTCTCTCTCTACAGGTGAGATGAAGAACATAAATGTATCCTGTAGAGAATAAAAGTGTTGCTCTGTTACAGTAAAATAATCAGTGTTATATACACTGTATATAAACCTATAATAAATAAAAATATTCTTATAACTGTAAATGTACAGAGATTCTTCTGACTCTACAGTAAACCAGCATTTAGCACCGGACGCTGATGACATCATCAATTCTGCTAAATTCCAGGATTTTTCCCAAAATCTGGTTACTTCTGCCAGGAGGTTACGACACTATATGACGCCAGAATATCAATACTGTGATAAATTATGTTGCAATTTAATTTAAAAACTTTTCTAAGATATCTTGGATACCGTGATATCTTTGTAGAATTTTTTAAATAATTACAAACGGACTCGAAGCAGCTGATTTGATGTAAAAAATTTATTTTTATTTTTTCTCCTTTTCAGGGTTAAATATTATATATGTATTGTCTCTATTAAAAATGTTATACTTTAAATACAAACAAATGAAAATCAGTTAATTTTTTGTAGATATTAAATAACCTTTAAACCTTTTTTGTTTATCTTTAAACACTTTGGCGATTTTATAAGCGAGTTTATAAGCAAACCCATACAGTATATTGTGATACATATTGCGTATAGTAGAAATGCCTCTGAAACTCGTCATGTATTTTTGTCTTATGGGTGCCAATACTTATGGAGTTGATAGCATCAGGATGCTTCTACATAAGCATACACAGCACGCTCTAGAGAGTAAGTAAATTACAGTAAGGGGAAACGTAATTATAAACATGGTAAATATAGCATGCTGTAAAATCCCTAGTGCTCCTCAGGTGAAAAAGCCGGTGAGTAAAGATGTTTCACTTCTGCTTTTTATTTTTCACTTTCGCTACAAAAGTACGAGCCGCAAATGACGTAAGAATCTCATCTGCATCTTTCTGGGCCATAAATAGAGTAACCTCAGGTTAACGCTAAATATAGTTTCAGATTACAGCGAAAGAAAAATGCCGCTGTGGAAACACTGACTTTGGGGAAAAAAGACGTTGATCATGTTCTCGACAGAGACAGGAAGGCTTCTGGAAACTCGATTAGCCACTCTTTACAACCATGATGAGCAGAAAAGCAACACCACGCTGAACCTTGAGGAAGATGAGCGACAACAGCAGATGATTGGGCAGTTGAAGATTAAAAACCTGGTGATGTCCGGTTTCTGTGCTCACTGTATCCTCAGACAGGACTGATGTGGTTTTCTGCTGTTGGAGCTCATCCACCTCATTACTCGACTTGTTGAGATGCTTTTCTGCTCAGCACGGCTGTAAAGAGCGATTATTCAAGTTAGCCTTCCTGTCAGCAGTCCTCTGTTTCTTAACTTGCTTTAAATTTAAATTTTTTTCTCTTTATTGCTAATTTTCCTCTTCTGGTTTTATATATATATATATTTATATATTATATTTCTCTCCTTTGCTTTCCTCCACTTTTGTAATTGTTTTTTTCTCCCCGTCTTAAGGTGCTTTAGCATTTAAAAAAAAAAACTTTACATTTTGCTAACAAAATATGAAAAAGGGAATAAACTTGTTTACAGTAAATAAAATGGTGGTTTGTGAAACTTTAATAAAACATGATTAAAGAGTGAAGATTAATTTATTTATTACTGACTTTCATTTTTACAATGCATCATATCTCAAATTTAACATATATTTAATTTATATAAAAGGGATGTTTTGAACACACACACACACACACACACACACACACACACCTGCATGTCAGAGTTGGTGAAGCTGCAGGATGAGAGATAGTTGGTGTGAACAGCCACCGGTTTCCTCTTCGCTGCCAAATTCTCACTCTTATCCAGAGACAGAGGATAGACAGAGCATTTATTATCCAACCCACTGAGAGAGAGAGAGAGAGACAGAGAGAGACAGAGAGAGAGACAAAGAGAGA
>CM040980.1:1304120-1314451 GCA_022985145.1 Pangasius djambal
GCTGCGCTACTGTCAGAGTTGCTGTTATAGAAGACTAATCAACACCTTCTGACCAATCAGAATGCAGAGTCGGTGATAAACACTGAGCCGTCACATGGAGATCATCATATGACCACAAGTCTCTTTAAAAATCCATAAAACAGCAGCTGCTTCAGAAAAAAAATGAGTCCTGACTAAATAGTGAGCACAGCCTCCTGATTAGCGTCGTGAGCGGAGGATGGGGCGGAGACGAAGAGAGTGTGTGTGTGTGTGTGTGTGTGTGTGTGTGTGTGTGTGTGTGTGTGTGTGTGTGTGTGTGTGTGTGTGTGCTCTAAAGCTACAAAACACTTCCTCAGGAACCCATCCAAACGTAACGAAGCTAAACCGGCTCTGATGGAATTAGCCCGGGCGACATACCAACACGCATCACATAATTCACACCATGACATCACAACACGCTCATGAAGGTGATCATGATGGTCACATGACCTCAAAAAAGCCTCCAGCTGCTAGCAACGACATCCAACACACACAGAGCTTCATATGAATCCCCAGAAATGTAAACAGCATGTTCTGGGTCTTTTTTTTCGAAACACACCTGTGATAATTAACGATAATTAAATTCAAAGTACACTTTACAACACACTTAAATATTGTTTTTCTTCAGTTTACTTCATATGAAAAGTAAACGGAACCTATTCAAAGCACTCCAGATTTTTTGTGTTATTATTTTTTCTTAAATTTTATTTTTTTTTATAAATTAACTTTTATATCACAAAGATTTTACTTATTTTTTTGTTTACTGTAATAATACACCCAATGATCACACACACTTACCTTCTGATATATAAAATATAATAAATGCATTCACAGAAATACTGAACAAATAATGTAATAATAATTGAATAAATAATAAAATATACTCAGTAAATTCATACATTCACAATATTATTGGTTTTTTTTTCCAAGTATTAAAAAAATTTAATAATATAATATATATATATATATATAAATTTTTATTTTTTGTGGATAAAATATCAACTAAGAAACAACTTTAAAACTGTGTTTTTTTTTTAAAGAAAATATCTTTAAGGTGCAAATAATCATTGTGTGAAATAATGTGAAAAAATCTTTCATGATAATTCTTTACATCACCTGAGAACAATTCTTTAAATGAAATACATAACTTTTTGCTATAAAAAAATATTATTTTCAATAAAACAATTCGATATGGAAATATTTAAGAATTAAAAATGCTTTCTGGCTGAAAAATGAAAAAAATACAACAATTTTTTTTAAAAATAGTAGTTGGAATAAAAGTGTAAAAAATAGTATAAAACAGTAAACTGTTTTAATTAAATTTAATTAAATGTATTTATACCAATAAATAACTTTTTATTTATTTATTTTCACATTTTGTGGAAAATATTTTAAAAAATCTGCACATTAACAACAATTTGAAGCAAATTTACTATTTTCCCCTGAAGCCTCACATCAGTGCTAAGAAATTCAACTTAACAATGAATTTTTAAGCTGAATCACTAAATCTTTGGTCTTTTTTGGTTCAAACTAAATAAGAAATTTTCTAAAACTGTCTAAAACACAATCTTTTTGTTCTAGTGGAGGAATATTTTACGAGGCATGATGTAATCACGACATTCAGTTTGGGGTCATTTTTTTTAAAGAGTTGCAGGTTTATAAATTTTTGTTGTTCAACATTTACACAAAATATTTCATAAGCAAATTAAAGGGAAAAAACTGGATTAGTTATAAAATCGCCAACACTTGACGATATCATGATGTTAATATATTGCGATATTGATATCGTATCTCCATATCATCATGTCGTCCAGTCCTGCGATTGAATGATCACATTTTAACAGCCTTGAAAAAATTTACTTTATCCACGAACATCCTAAAGGTACATTACCTCAGCGGCTAGCAACAACCTCTAGCATGAACAACTTAGCTTTGAAATGTAACGTTACGATCACGATGTCGAGGTCAGATAGATATAAACCTTCAAGAACAAACAACCGAACTTCCAGCACAACATTTAACAACGTTAAAATCCAACACTTACTTTATAAAACATATAATCCAAGTCCTGGTCCATCTTTCACCATATCACTGGGGACACCTGAGCGGATCGTTTAATCCGACACGAACGGCGTATTTATATATTATTCTGTTTGAGTTTAAAAAACTCCGACTCTTCCTCCGACTGTTCCCAGGAGCTCTGATGATCTCTGCTCCTCTACTGCGTTCCCGAGAGCAACAAGATTCCTTCAGCATCACATGAGAGAGGAAATATAAGAGCTGTTTTGTATAACGAATCTCTTAAAAGCACAAAAGCATCCGTCATCCGGGTCTCACGTGCGGACAGACAGGTCAAAGCGCTGCTGAATTCTGGACTCTGATTGGTCAGAAGGTGTTGATTAGTTTTCTAGTTTAGATTAATGCGCTCGTTCTGATACGTTATCGTTTCTATAGTAACAGCTCATCCACAGAGACTCGTACGCCAGACGCTCCACATAAACAGAGGTTTATTTGACATCGGTGGAAGGAGTCTCCAGTGTCAGCGCTTGGTAACAGTCAGATATAAAGCTGTAACTAAGTTTTCTGACATCTTCAGGAGGAGTTTATGGTTTCTCATTACTTTCTTTCTCTTATTAACTTAAAAGTGAGGCTGCTGAGATGAAGACTGTTTACAGCTGCCATAACATACACGTGAACAGGAACTAACAACATGACATGCAACAATAAATGGATAAAAATCATGACGTGTTGTACTTTAATAAATACAAATTGTAACTGGGAGATTGCTGTGCTATAAGAGGAACTATAATACACTTCAGGATTAATGGAGAAAACAGAAACACACCATCGTTACTCACTCTTATTGGTTTGCTTTGTTGCTCATTTGCATAAAGTTAAACGTCATGCAACGTTGTTGCATCGCTCGCCCCGCCCACTTTGCGTCACCTACAGTCGCCAGATATCTGCAGCTCGTGTTCAAAAATGAAAGCCGTGAAAGTTTTTAGCGTATCATGTCGCTACTGGTATGAACGCTGGGTTCATCGTCATGGTAACCTAGAGAATCTGATAAGACTACTTAAAACTATTGATTGTGGTACAATTATTATGATGATGATGTAATGATGATGTCAGAGAAATGGAGGATCTGTTCCCCTCACACTCAGGAACTCAGTAAGTAACTGAGTCCTGCTTCATTGCATCAATGGAGGTTTATTTGACTGCGCACACACACACACACACACACACACACACACACACACAAAGCGGCGAGTGTTCTTCATATACACACGGAGCAGGAATGCATGACCTGAGAGCAAACGACATCCGGAGAAACGCAACCTTCACGCTCCGTCCCAAATCACAGCGTTCATGTCTACTGTAGTGTGCTTACTACAGCACTGGCCATTTTAAGAGATTGTTTTTAAAAAGAATTTGTCTCTATATTATTTTCAGATGATTGTGCGGTTTTATTCCCTCTGGCCGGAGCAAATGCTTTCTGCAAATGCAGCGTTTAAATAACATTTACGACACAACCTCATCAATAACACTCTGTATGCTATTACAAATCCACACATTTACTCACAACACAGTGGACTTCTTAGATAGTGCACTATTTAGCAGCCATGTACGAAAGCATAGTAAAAATGTAGAAAATGCAGTGAACTCCCACAATGCACCACAATCTGTAGCTGTACAGAACACCCATAATACACCGTGACCTACATAGTGAAAAGCGTCATAGTGTGGTTTGGGACGCGTCCACAGTGGGCCGCGATGGTGTTTACGTGGCCTATATAGTGAGCAGTGTAGCGGTTTGGGACACGCCCCTTTAAAATTTCAACACATCAGAGAAGACGTGACTGTATGTTTATGTGGTTTATCATATGGATATAAAAAGCCATATATAAAGAGAGAGGATGAGTGACGGAGTGCTGTGATGTGGAGTTCCTGTTACACACTGAAGATTATTCTCCCATAACAGCACATCCCTGAGCTCTTACTATACTACAGCAGTTTTATAACAATTACTATTTATTTATTAAAAAAAACAACACAGCATACCTTTGATCCATTTATAGTTACATTTAAATGTTGTTAGTTCCTGTTTAAGCAGCTATAAAAGGCCGCTAAAAGAAAAAAAAAAAAAAAACACAGCTTTTCATGTTACCGAGAAAACGCAAACAAGCGTAAACTCCTCTTAACATTCCAGCTTTACCTCTGACTGCTACAAAGCGCTGACACTGGAGACTCCTTCCATAAATGTTACATAAACATCTCCTTACAGAAACCATCACCACATCAATGATTACACTCGTTTTTAATCTGTTTACATGGAGACTCCCTGTGAATGAGCTGTTACTATAGAAACGATAACGTGTTAGAACGAGCGCTGCTGAATTCTGGATTCTGATTGGTCAGAATGTTTATATTTACGCGCTCGTTCTAATACGTTTATGTTTAGAGTCGGCTGTACAAGTGCCTGTGAATTCACTGTTACTATAGAAACGATATTAGTACGAACACATTAATATAAACATTCTGACCAATCAGAATCCAGAACTCGGCAGCGCTGTGGTAAAATAGGCAACATTAGCTAGACTTATCAGTGAAAGCCTGTAGTGAGAAGGGATTTTGTCTCTGCCTGGCGGATGCCGTATTAAAAACCGACTGAGTCACATGACCAACTCGTTAAAAAAAAACTGACACACAATCTGATCATTACAGAAACTAATCTTGACATTGAATATATTCCGGCAAAATGTCACCACAGAAACAAAGCCACATGTCTGCAATTCATGTACAAGATACACTACACCTAACAGCATTTGATCTAATTAAATGCTAAACCATTAGCTCACACACACACACACACACACACACACACACACACACACACACACACAGGGGGATCTAAAGCTTGAGTGCATTCACAACACAGCAGATGTGAACATGGGGGATGGGTACAGGCCTTCTCCTCCTCCTCCTCCTCCTTTCTCTCCCTCCATCACTCCCTGCATCATCATCATCTTCATCATCACTGTTACCCTCATCATCATCACGCTATCATCACAATTCAAATGAAACAACAACAAAAAAACATTCAAAATCATTACAATGAGTTTGTGTGTGTTCCACACACACACACACACACACACACACACACGGAGGACACTGAGGACATGGAGGAGGCTGGATGATGATGATGATGATGATGATGGTGGTGGTAATGATGATGATGATGGTGGTGGTGGTGGTGGTGGTGGTGATGATGAGGCGAATCTCAGCATCAGCATCACACACACATACGTCATTTCATCTTCAGCTTAGGCCTTGATAAATAAACACACACGCACGCGCGCGCGCGCACACACACACACACACACACACACCTATACACTGTTTAATCGCACCCATGCATCCTTCATCCACATGATGAGAGAAAAACAACACGAGGACCAAAAGCCGCATTCATGTTTCTCCGACATGACTTACATTACGGTTTTGTTTTTGTCCTATTATTTTTGCCCTAAAAAATGACACATCGTCACAAATATGAGGCTTTAAATAAAATCACGCAAGCCACTCTGACCTTCTCCCACACCACCATCACAACACAATAACCACATTCACATCCTATTCCATTTTAGCTCCAATGCATCAAAAGCATCTCCAAAAAAATGAAATAAATAAATAAATAAAAAGCCGCAGAATGAATTACCTTTGTATAGAGCTCGGACGCAGCCATGACTGCTCTCTCTCTCTCTCTCTCTCTCTCTCTCTGTAAATCTCAGTTAGGTGAACATCAGCTCCTCTTCTTCCTCCTCCGCTTTCTTTCCTGCTCCTCTTCCTCTCAGTCCTCCAAACACCGGGGTGTGAGTTTGACTTCAACGCGCGGGTTTGTGTTCGAGCATGAAGCAGTTCCTCTGCTCCGCTCTGTCGGCGTCTCTCTCTCTCTCTCTCCCTCTCTCTCTCTCTCCTTCTTTCTCTCTCTCTCTCTCTCTATCTCTCTCTGTGCATGCTGGGTACATGAGCAAATGATTTAGCGCAGCCGCGTGGTGCAGCAAAATGAAACAGCAACTCCCCCTGCTGGTCACACACACACACACACACACACACACACACACACACACACACACCCCTCTCTGCACTCAGTAGGGGCTATTTTTGATCAATAAATTGTAAATTGTATACTTATTATTATTATTATTATTATTATTGTTGTTGTTTTGATTAATATTATATATGCTTCAGTGTAGACTGATTTTCCATATACAGACAGACAGACAGTAATAGTAGTTAGTAATGGTGGTTATGTGGTGGTTAGTATTGGTGGTTGTAATGGTGGTTAGTAGTAGTAGTTATGTGGTGGTTAGTAATGGTGGTCAGTAATGGTGGTTATGTGGTGGTTAGTATTGGTGGTTGTAATGGTGGTTAGTAGTAGTAGTTATGTGGTGGTTAGTAATGGTGGTCAGTAATAGTAGTTAGTAATGGTGGTTATGTGGTGGCGGACAGTAATGGTGGTTATGTGGTGGTTGTCACTAATGGTGGTTATGTGGTGGTTAATAATAGTGGTTAGCAATAGTGGTTGTAAGTGTGGTTGTAATGATGGTTAGTTTTGGTGGTTAGTAATGTTGGCTAGAAATGGTGGTTAGTAATGGTGGTTGTAATGGTGGTTAGTATTGGTGGCTAGTAATGATGGTTAGTGATGCTGGTCAGTAATGGTGGTTATGTGGTGGTTGTCAGTAATGGTGGTTAGTATTGATGGTTAGCAATAGTGGTTGTAATTGTGGTTGTAATGGTGGTTAGTTCTGGTGGTTAGTAATGTTGGCTAGAAATGGTGGTTATTAATAGTGGTTCGTAATGGTGGTTAGTAGTGGTGGTTAGTAGTAGTAATGGTATTTGGTGTTTGTTAGGGGATGTGAGACTCATTATAAACACATTTGATCTGATGTTCTCTGGTGTTGATCCTCGTAGATGCTGTTAGTTTTGTATTTGCTCTAGGAGATGTTTTGTGTTGTTTGCCGTTATGTACACTGTCCTTGGGTTTAGCAGACGTGCTTTAAAATAAATAATATTAATAATTCTGGGAAAATCCTATTGTTGAGGTACAACAGTAGCTTTTTTTTGTGCCAGATATAGACAAAAAAAATTCTATTAAGCAGAGCAGAAAACTGTATTAGGTCACAAAACATTCAGAACAAACACAATGAACACGTAAACCTGCTTCACCTACAAAACTCATGAACACACTGCAATTCAGGAACAAAACATTTTTCCAAATTATGGTTTTATCTTACATACACAGTGGCTTGTATAAATATTTACCCCCTTGAACTGGGATTTCATGTCATGAATCCACACAAAATAGTCCATAATATTCAAGTAGGCATAAAATCGGAATAGTTTCTTAAATTATTTACATTTTTTAAAATAGGTTTATTATTATTATTCTTATTTTAAATTTTGGTAAGAGAACAGTTTCATATATTCAGCTTGCTAACAAAATGAAGTGTTTTTACTCTATTTTGCCTTCTAGTGGAACAGCAGCGCTCTTTCAGTGCAATTACGGTTCACAGGACGGTGTTTTATTTTAAACACGGATCTTAAAACCATTTAGTGAGCCAGAATTGAACCTTTATTGTTTTTATTTTTGTGTGTTTATGTTGTATTTTTGTGTTTGACACCCCTGCCATAAAATAGCCACTTTAGCATCGCTAAGTTAGCCAAAGTTGAAATGAGGCGCTGCCGTTTCCATGGTGAACAGCAAGGTCCCGCGCGCGCCGCTGCCTTCTTTGGTCTGAGCATGCGCAGTAAAGCTGCTGCGCGCTGAGGTACTTTGTTTTGCGAGTTCAGAAGCTAGCGTTCTTTAGCTTGCTCTAGCATTTGTAAAACCTCTGTTTTTATTCAATAAGCAACATATACATAACATTTATTTAACATATGATATCACCAAAAGTGCCACAAGATGGATTTCAGCCCTTAGTCTTTATTCCCCTGCTGAAAAAAAAAACAAAAAAATAAATAAAAAAAAAACCCATAGCATTTGTACTGGTTTTAATGGGAATTGTACTTATTTTAATGGAAACTGTAATGGTCCCTGTGGGTCTCTACTGGTAATTTGTTGACTTTTATTTATTCTGTACCTCAGATACTACAGCTGTCCATTAAGTAAGTAAAGAAACTGTGTGCGTGTCGTGCTGTTATTGGAAAATGAGGGACGGGCTGATCATTTTCTTCTATCTGCATGTCCTGAGGTGTTTTATTCCTCTTATACCACAGTAACTTGGAATTAAAAAAAAAAATTCATTAAAGAACATCATACATTTTATCTGTATATAGTTACATTTAAGTTAGTTCCTGTTCTCACTTACGTTATAGCAGCTATAAACCGCCTTTCCCTCACCAGCCTGTTTTTTCTCTCTTTAAGTTAATAAGAGGAAAAACAAACACAGCTTGTCATTTGAGAAACTACAAAATGTCCTGAACTTAAACTTACAGCTTTACCTCTGACTTTTACAGAGCGCTTACACTGGAGACTCCTTCCATAAATGTTACATAAACGTCTCCTTACAGAGTACACGTTTCTTAAATTCGTTTAAATGCAGCGTCTGCTGTACGAATTCAGTTACTACAGCAACGATAACATATTACCTGTGATTTGAGGCTGCGCTACTTTGTAGAAAATTAATCGACACCTTCTGACCAATCAGAATCCAGAATTCAACAACACTGTGGTCATGATGATTAATACACACTTCTGTACACACAGTAATAACAACATGAAGGATGGAAAAAAGGCACAGGTTTGCAAAACTATTTTATTTACAAATCGAATGGCACATAAGTGACTGCGGTGGACACACACATGCCCGGATGTTGTAGTGTTTGGCTTCAAAAAAAAAAAACCCGGCGTGAAGACCCTCGGTGAGAAGCTTGTGGAGCGTTTGCATCACGTTGGCCGTTAGCCTTCAGGTTCACGATTGCTGCTTTACAACCGTAACATGATTAAGGCCTTTTTCTCGGGTCAGAGGCAACGAGCCAACGGCAGCCACGTGCGTCTAACGTGACTAGCGTCAGCAGTGTGGTCCGATCGGAGGTGTAAAGCTCAAATGTTAACAGGGAAACAGCTCAAGTACGTTATCGTTATCGTTATCAGAGGTCATATTCAATCGTGGATCATTCGAGCACACTACTGCGCTAATGTGTAATCTTCAGGAATGGTGCGATTAGAACATAAAACCTTTCTAAAAACCCAGCGGCGCCTCGTTTCGCACAAGCAAATATGTACACGTTCCTTCTACTACTCCTACAGCACATATAGAAATCTTCATACAGACTTTTTTTTTTTTTTTTTTTAATATCTCTCACTACCCATAATCCAACGCTGGAACCTGCACGCCTCTATTTTCAGTGTATATCATACATTGGAGGTAAAAAGGGAGCGTAAAAGATGAACAGAGAAAAAAACAAAACAAAGGATGGTGTGTTAATGAGGAAAACACGAGGGAGGAGAGCGAGCTGTTGGTGGAGACGGCGGGGATCAGCCCGCCAGCTTGCTGGCCACCAGCGAGGTTTTCCTCTGCGGCAGATCCTGAGGAGTGGGAATGTGGTCGCCGGTGATTTCCGCCTTCTCCGGCTGCGCCGAGGGGAGCTGCTTGTTCTTGATCTTCGCCTTCGCCATGTTGTAGTCGCCCGAGTCGAAGTACTTTTGCTGGAGAGAAGGAGAAAGAGGAAGAGTTGGGAGATGAAGATGGCAGATCATTTCACGTTACCTGTCAATCGCGCTAGCGTTATTTATTCAGTTAGCGAGGAATAAACTACAAACTGGAGTGTGGACCATACGTTATTTGTAAAGTTTTATTTGTTAAGTTTTGACACCTGGTTGTCTTCATACTTTTACATTTTTATTCAGCCTTTTTTCTCTTCTCTGACATTCCTGACTTTTTTTTATCCAGCACCATCACTACAAAATTATTTAACTGATGTTAGCTACACACTACACGGCCAATAGTTTGTGCACCCCTGACCATCACAGCCATATGTACCTGTTGAACATCTCATTCCAGATTTATTCCCACTGTGTTTGCTGTTATAATGAGCTCCACTCTTCTGTGAAGGCTTTCCACTAGATGTTGGAGCGTGGCTGTGGGGATTTGTGTTCATTCAGCTACAAGAGCATTAGTGAGGTCAGGCGCTGATGTTGGGATGTCGAGGAGGTCTGGGGTGCAGTCGGTGTTCCAGTTCATCCCAAAGGTGTTCAGTGGGGTTGAGGTCAGGGCTCTGTGCAGGACACTCGAGTTCTTCCACTCCAA
>CM040980.1:1337411-1350838 GCA_022985145.1 Pangasius djambal
GTCTCTTATGGAATCTGCTGCTTTCTTTACTGACGTACAAACATTTTTCTGTAAAGTTTCATTCTGTGCTGGAAAACTAATGTTTGGAATCTAAAATGTTTTTGTACTGAATCAATAATGTAGAAGCCATAAAATAAACATCTATAACAAAGTCTGCACCCCCAAAGCAAACATGCAAGCTTCACACACACACACACACAGGGCAGAGGCTAGTTTTGAACCCCTAACCCTAGAGGTGTGAGGCAAACATGCTAACCACTAAGCCACTATTATACTTATACTGGGGCGGAATAAATATACACGGTTCCCTCCCCTGTCCAAAGACATGCGTTGAAGGCTGACTGGCTTCTAGAAAAAACTAGGCACAGCTGTATTACACACACTGCAGTGGTGTGGCCGGAATTTTCCATTAATATATGGTGAATATGCTTGGGATCTTATATATCCTCATATTGCCTATTAATGAATAACTCCGGCCACACTACTGCAGTGTGTGTAACACAGCTCTGCTCTGCTCTGGCTGAAACACAAAAAACAGGAAGTAAACAATACTGAGGCATAATGTGACGAACTGAGCAAGTTTCTAAGTATCAGTACTGGTATAAACAACACAGGGATCATTATACTGTTAATACTCGGAGTATATTCGCTAATATGCTGAACAGAAATCTAACTTTACAGCAGTTCGACTGCACTAAATGCATAAAACTTTCACAAAGTTACAAACAACATTACATGCAACAGCTCGACTACTCCCAGCATATCTCTCTCTCTCTCTCTCACTCACTCACCCTCACTCACTCACTCATTCACTCTCTCTCTCTCTCTCTCTCTCTCACTCACTCACTCACTCACTCACTCTCTCTCACTCTCTCTCTCTCTCTCTCTCTCTCTCTCTCTCTCTCTCTCTCTCTCTCTCTCTCTCTCTCTCACACACTCTCTCTCTCTCTCTCTCTCTCTCTCTCTCTCTCACTCACTCATTCACTCTCTCTCTCACTCACTCACTCACACTCTCTCTCTCTCTCTCTGTGTGCGCTTTGGCAAGTCAGAAATACAGTTTTACTTACGATAGTTACAAAAGTCCAATATAATGTCGCAGGACGTGAAACGTGAGCTTCGGACCTTGTCGTCTCTCAGACATGCGCCGCGCTTCGTTACTTTCACTTTCGCTTCGGGAAAAGTTGGAGTTCCCCTACGATTCTACAGACGAACATCAGCTACACACATCCGGAACAAGCCCTGTGGGAAGAAAATCACAAAACTCCCCACATGGCAAGACTTTTCCAGACAATTATTTACAATATTGACAGCACAAAAAAATTAGAAACATATTGCCTGTTATCTTTATACATCTTTTAATGCTGTTATTATTATTTCAAACCATTGTCTGGGAATTACTTCTCAAAACGCTGAGCCAGTTTTTCACCATGCACTGTGCAGAAGAAAAACGAAGAAAAGCAAACATACCCTCATCCTTTTCCTCTTACTAATCCCCTCATCCTGGCTGATATTTTTCCAGCACTTTGTCCGATAGCTCCTTGGTCTTCATCATTCTGTATGTAAGCTCTGGGTTCTTCCCAGACTAATTACATTTAACTAATCATGTGACTAGAGCTAATCATGCAGGGGAAATAATTTAGGGCTTTTACAGTAACTTGCAAACTATAAAGATTCCCCACACTTCAATATTATAGATTTTGTTCAGATTCATGACATAAAATCTCAATTAAGTCCAGTTCAGTTCCAGTTTGTAACACTACAAAATGTGGAAAAGTTTGATGGGGGTGAATACTTATGCACAGCATTAAAAGCAAGGAAATTGCATTTAAAAATTCCACTCTAATTCCACTGAAAGACACCAGTGATTGTCTTGATCGAGGAAACCACACACACACACACACACACACACACCACTGCATGTCATGTTAAAGATAAGTGTCATTTTGTAATGAATGTGAATTTAGTTAAAATAAAAACTCCAGTTTATTAGAACAAACATCACACATTAATCATATTAATATCAGATATCATTGTTATTAAACATCATAAAACATAAATATGTATCTATGTTATATAAGACTTCCACAGCTATATGGACTCAAAGACACGCCCACATTCCCTATTTATCATGGTAAAGACACACCCAATTTTCATACATGACCTCAATGCCACCATATTTCACTATACACATTAAAGACTCACATAAAATTTCTGCTTCTTACTCAAACACCAGAATATTATTGACATCTCTTGGTAGATGAGGTATTTTACTTTAATGCTTCATAATATGCGAAAAGTTACTGAATGTATGTAGACGAATTGTTTTACCGTTCAGGTAAAGCTTTTGAGAGCAAATTCCATTCGTTCAGTTATAATCACATTTCAAGTTTTTACATTTTTATACTACTTTTACTTTCATTGAAGCATTAATTACACACACCCTTTAAAAGAGACTTTCATTTACACACCAGTGGCGAAGTTTATGCTCAGCTTACCTGCGTTTCTGACATTACAAAACCTGTTTTCTCTGCCATAGCTACTCTGCTTTGACCTTGTGTAGCTTGGTCCAGAAGTATGAAAATGTGTTCTCGAAGCATAAGCTGGACTGTGGGAAGACGAGTGACTTTGTGCATCGCATCCATTTGACCGACAGCCGTCCATTCCGCTTGCCTTATCGGCGTGTGCCGCCAGGGCACTATCAGAAGCTGCAGCAAGTACTGTCGGAGATGGAGGAGCGGGACATCATTCGCAAATCTAGCAGTGAGTGGGCCTCTCCTTTAGTTCTCGTGTGGAAGAAGAGTGGCGATCCCCGTGTCTGTGTAGATTACCGTTGGTTGAACTCGCGTACCACGAAAGACGCCCACCCTCTTCCCCACCAGGCTGATTGTCTTGCTGCTTTAGGAGGGAACGCTTTGTTCAATGCAATGGATCTTATGTCCGGCATCTACAATATCCCCATGTGTGAGGAACAAGAAACTCACGGCTTTTACCACCCCTCTAGGACTCTATGAGTTCAATCGCCTTCCACAGGGATTGTGCAACAGCCCAGCGAGTTTCATGCGGCTTATGATGAGCATTTTTGGCGACCAAAATTTCCTTACCTTGCTGTGCTACCTGAACGACCTCTTAGTGGTGGCTCCTGATGAAGAAAAAGCCCTGGAGAGGTTGGAGATGGTTTTCAAAAGGTTGAGTGTCCACGGGATGAAACTTGCGGCAAAGAAGTGCCATTTGCTTAGACGGAGTGTCAGGTTTATTGGTCATGTTGTGGATGAGCGTGGAGTTGCGACTGGTCCCGACAAAATTGCAGCCATCACTGCTGCCACAGAAAAGGATCTCATGTTGGATGATGGGGTCTCCCCCTCACCAAAAAAGATCAAGTCCTTTTTGGGTATGGTCATGTATTACCAACGGTTCATCCCTAACTGTTCCAGCATTGCCAAACCGCTCTTCACATTGACTGCTGCAGCCAAAGGGAAAAGGGGCTACACAAAGGGTAGCGCTGTTTTCAGGAAACTCAACCCATCTGACTGGACTGGAAAATGTGTGCTATCCTTTGAACGTCTTAAGTCAGCCCTTCTGAACTCTGTAGTGTTGGCACACCCTGACTTCGCCCGGCCATTTATCCTTTCTACGGATGCTTCCCTGGATAGAATAGAGGCGGTATTATCACACGTCCCTGAAGGAGAGTCTACGGCACGACCTGTTGCCTTTGCAAGTAAGGCGTTGACACAAGCTCAGTCTAAGTACCCCGCACACCGTCTTGAGTTTCTGGCACCGAAATGGTCAGTCTGCGATAAATTTAGCCACTGGCTAAAGGGACACCCTTTCACGGTCTGGACTGACAATAATCCACTGACCTATATCCTGACGAAGCCGAAACTAGACGCATGCGAACAGAGGTGGGTAGCCAAATTAGCCCCGTACACCTTCAACATCCAGTATATACCTGGCACATAAAATGTGGTGGCCAACGCTTTGAGCCGTCAGCCGTTTGTTCCCAGTCATGTGAGTCAGAGACTGGTGGCAGAGCCTTATGACCTCCTGCTAAAACAGTCTGAGCAGATAAAAGAGGAAACTGTACAGGATTCATTTAGGCTCAGCACAAACAGCCAGTATGATAGCCATCCCTTAGAGCAGTGTTCCTTGTCTTTCCAATCAGGTTTCTGCTGTCTTTGAAGCTCATGCACAGTGGGAAGTGGGTGCAGAGGAGAGAGCCATTTCCTGGCTTGCTCAAGAAACCTGACAGATGATGCCTGCTGGTCAAAACCCCTTACCTGTCTACTCACTGGAGGAGCTTCAAGAAAAACAGGTGGGTGACCACCTACTTTCAAGAGTTCTCTTCTATGTGTGTCGGGGTAAGAGGCCATCTCACAGAGAGAGAACTAAGGAACCTTACAAGTCCTTGAAACTCCTTAAACAATGGGACAGATTGAAACTGTTGGATGGCATAGTATACCGCGTCAGCAGAGATCCAGTAACTAAGCTAACCCGTTACCAGTTCATAGTTCCTGAATCGTTGGTTGGTGAAGTCTTGTGCGGCATCCACAACGAGGCAGGTCATCAAGGTCAGGGGAGAACATTGTCTTTGGCAAGACAGAGATTTTCATGGGTTGGTCTGGAGAGTGACATCTGAGAAACCCCTGAACCAGAAACGAGAGCTCCCTTAGAAAGCATCCGCACTGTGAGCCCATTAGAATTAGTCTGCATAGACTTTTGGTCTGCTGAGGATTCTTCCGGCAAGAGTGTGGATGTGCTAGTGGTAACAGACCACTTCACGAGAATGGCATACGTGTTCCCATGCAAGAACCAGTCAGCATCCCAAGTCGCTCGTCACTTGTGGGATAAGTTCTTCTGTGTCTACGGGTTCCCACAAAGAATCCACTCCGATCAAGCAGCAAACTTCGAAAGCAGGTTGATCAAAGAACTGTTGCAGATTGCTGGCATACAGAAGTCACGAACCATGGCATACCACCCGATGGGTAATGGCCAAGCAGAGCAGTTTAACCGCACTTTGGGTAATATGATCAGGGCCTTACCTCCGAGAGTCAAACAGGACTGGCCACAAATGCTGCAAACCCTGACGTACGCTTACAACTGTACCACCCATGAGTTGACCGGCTTTGCTCCATTCTTCCTCATGTATGGTCGAATTCCCAGACTGCCTGTCGATCTGATGTTCCAGAGTGTGGATCAGGATAACAACATCACGGATTATGATCAGTATGTGAAGAAAATGAAGGACGATTTCAAGGAAGTGTTACTTGCTCAGGCCACTAGTACTGCGAGTCAACAACGGCAGACTGAGTATTACAACAAAGACATCAAAGGCCGAGACATTGAGGTAGGAGATTATGTGTTAGTCGCCAGCAAAGGAGAGCGTGGACAGCACAAGCAAGCCGACAGATGGGACTCGACATTGCATGTTGTTGTATCTGTGGACACAAGATGCCATACATATCGTGTGAGGAACAGTCGGACCAATCAAGAGAAGGTGGTTCACAGGAATTTGCTTTTACGAGCCAATTTCTTGCCCGTTGAAGAGATCGAAGGTTGTGTGGAACCTATCTTTGATGATTCTATGTCAGACTGCGAGACTGACGACTCCATGAGTGACACTAATTTAAGGAATACAGAGGATGCTGGTAATGTGACTGTTGGGACGATTCATCCTCCGACTTGCCTATCAAGCC
Organism: Pangasius djambal; assembly: GCA_022985145.1. Taxonomy (NCBI): domain Eukaryota; kingdom Metazoa; phylum Chordata; class Actinopteri; order Siluriformes; family Pangasiidae; genus Pangasius; species Pangasius djambal. The sequence goes on from CM040980.1 coordinate 1,343,102, forward strand.
CATCTATGGAAGAGGACATCAGTAATCCAAGTTTGTGGACCAGGTCTGGAGTGTGTCCGTGATGGAACAGTCTTTGAAAGTGAGGACCAGGAAACAGTTCGGAGTCCTGGGCCTGATCCTTCTGATACTAATGAGGAGGAAGGTCGAAATAACATGGGAGAGTTAGCACCACCTGATAGAGTTATTGGAGAGGTGGTTCAACCTTCACCTGGAACAGTTCGCGAAGTCAGAACAAGGGCTGGCAGATTGGTAAAACCAGTTAACAGGCTGATTCAAATTATGACCCAGAAAACCCTCCTATGTAGCCCCTCATTCAGCCTTTTGAGGTCAAAAGCTTCTTAAGTGTGCATTACAAATACCCTGTTGTGTTATTTATCTGGGGTAATATTTATATGGTGATTAATAAGTATCTTTGAAGTAGTGTTTACGGCACTTCTTTTTGCGGGTGGACACTTGAGAGTCTGGCCAACTTTCTTTTGTCACTCTCCCAGTAAGTTGGGTAACACATATGTCGCTTGTAGATACTGTGATTCTGTTACAATTTGATCACATCCCCAGTGTCATTGAATTACCAGTATTGGACTAGTTTTGTGAAGTTCAGGGGGGTGAATGTAGCCGGTTAGGAAGAGAGAAGTATTTTTTTTATATATATGTGCGTGATGAACTTCCCAAAACTTCCCTTTTGGCTAGGAACTATAAATTAAGGTGTTTTTCAGGTGGGACATTTATCTGTGTTGCGTGCTATACCTTCCGGGAGAGCGCGGGAGTTACATCAGCCTCAGGCCGCGATTAGACGCTGGCGAGGCAAGAAGCTCGAGTTCCTCTTCTCTTCTCCCAGTTCAAAATGAGTGTGTGGGAGGAGGATAGCATGGTGATTGTTACTAACGAAGTGTCCCATGTGTTTCCAGATACAATAAATAGAGGTGTTTAAGGCTGACCCGCTGTTTCCGGTGTGAGTTCTCTTATGTGCAGAATCTGATCTGCTACACTTGCTCTTGTACATTTTCTAAGTTTTGCTTAGCCTAGTGTATCCTGTTTGCCAAATGCCTCACCTTAACCACTTTGACTTTGCCTAGTGTTTTGGATCGTTTACATGCACTTTCATTAAAGCTGTACTTCCTGCAACTGCGTCTGTCTCAGTCTCCATTACATGACAATTACTGTATTGTTAGATTAAAATACTGAGTGATGTTGATTATTCTCCTATAACAGCATGTCCCCAAGTGGGACATGTACTACATGTGAAAAGTCTCATACACAGACACGCAAATATGCCAGCTGTATATTTGTAAAGATTCACCAGATCATGTTTCCATACAAATAAAAAATAGCTTGTGACTTGCATTAATTTAGGAACGGATTTTCAGAGCATATTTTAAAACCAGTTTCATCTTAATCTACATATTGCTTAACATTCTGCACATCAAATAAGCAATTAATTGTTAGTGAGAAGAGAAGTTTAGGCAGTGTCTTAGAGTAGGAAAAACATTATCACATTTTAAACCATTTTAAACAGAAGGCTTGGAAACAAACGTCTTAAAGTTTTGAGTAGAACTTCCTGGTTATGTTGGATCATGTTTCTGATTGGCTGGTGATGGAATAATATGTCACTCTGTGGAACAAAGTTTTGGCCTATGTTCACTTTACTTACTACAAGATGTAAGTGAAGTTTTACTGAAAAAGCCATCAAAACCCTCTCAACACAGCTCTCATTGTGGTTGGATTGGTTTCTTCCTCACCTGGAAGGCACTTAAAAGTTTACTTTAAAAAATACTACACAACCGATATGTTCATTCATTCATTTATCTTTAATAAATAATATCAAGCTTATAGTAAGATGAAATCCTTTAATTTATGTTTGCTCTATAGAGAACATTCTTACATATTTTACTGTTATTTATTAGCACTGAAAACATCACGTGACAGATCAGAGTTAGGAAAGACATTATACATTTGCTGAAGAGTGTAAAATATTGGGAAATATTGGGATCTTCACAGAGTAGCTATTTCCACAACAACAACAAAAACTGTTATACAAAAATCACGAAAGAAACAGTTTAGAAATAAATTACAACCACTGTGAGTATAAATGGTTTAAGTCGCAAACAAAGTGACATTGCTGCACAACCATTCCCCCATTATACTTCTGCGTTAATGTGTATTTGCGCCTTTGCGTCATGACACAGAGAGGGGGATCATGGGTAAATATGGCATGCAGACACGCAGAGATGTCCATCTAACATCCACAAGCTAACTACGTGTTTAGTGTGTCTTTGATGCTATGCGTCAGGCAAATGCTGATTGGTTGGCAAGGAGGCATGTCTGACTCCATGCACAGAAATGATTTGATGAGACGTTGTGTCATTTCTTTCGCATGTGTAATCAAATTCAGATTAATATAGTTTAATTCAGAGTAATGCTATTCAAAGTACTTCTAAAGATCATCTCCCTGAGGAACAACTGTCCCAAGTTTGCTCTGTTTGTGTTTTCTTTCTTTTTTTTTTTTTTTATATCAGGTGCTGCAGATTTTGAATCAAAATAGTGTCAAATTGACTCATAATATTGTGAGTTTGACTCCATCTTTAAAAAAAAATACACATGGAAATAGGAATTGATGCTAAGATTGTAGTACAGGCCTATGAGTCAAGACACACATGCACACACTTACAGAATACAGTCTATGACTCACACACACACACGAATAAGGTGGCTATACACTCATAATGATTCATCATATCATGTTTCCATATGAATAAAAAATACATATATTTACAGAGGTAAAGCTGTAACTTTACGGTTTCTGACATCTTCAGAACAGAGGAGTTTACACTTCCCTGCGGTTTCTCAGCAACATGACAAGCTGCGTTTTTGAGAGCATTTGCCCAAGGCATCAGGCATCTAACCACCATCAGGCTTCTGCCCACCCTCAGACCTCTGTCCATCCTTGGGCATCAGACCAACCATATGCCTCTGATCAATTAGGAGCTCGGGCATTTGACCAACCATGAGCTTCTGCCCAAACTTGGGCATCTGCCTAGCCATGGACTTCTGCCCAACACGGTTACTCAACCAGAGGCCCGGCATTGGGCTTTAGCCAGCAGGAGAATTTTGCTCACCATAGATCCTTGTCCACTTAGACACTTTTGACCAACATGGGACCTCTACCCAAACTGGGGTTTCTGCTCAGCAACAGGCTTTTTTCTAGAATGGGACTTTGCCTAGCTTCTGCATGACGAGTGGCTTTTCTAACATGAGGTTTGACACTGTGTGGCAAAATACACGTGAAAAACAATCAGTAGCTAGGTTTCCAGCTGTACTGAATGTATTATATTTCTGAGCTTCTTTATGATTCTGAAGGCATTCTGTTGACCTGGAAGCTAACAACAAACACCACACCTCAGTTTGCTTGATTAGTCAAAAAGTTGGAAAATGTAGCTGTTTTTCCATCTGTCAGAAAAGCTGGACATTACACAGCAAGTGTGTTAGAAATGATGATGGACGTCTGAGAAAGTGTGACTATGTGTGTTCTGTTAGCTGTTATCTCCACGAGACTTCATCCTTACACCAGGTCAGGTCTGAAGATCTCAGAGCCTGTAAGATAATTAGAGAGAATTATTAGACATCCATATGCGCTATATTAATTTATACACACAGCACTGCCAAATCCTGGATTGTGATTGGTCAGAAGGTGTTGATTAATTTTCTATAGCAGCGGCTCTGACAGTAGTGCAGCTGCAAATCACATGTTTATATTAATGCGCTCTTCTAATACGTTATTGTTTCTATAGTAGCAGCTCATTCACAGGATGGATTAAAAATGTGTGTAATCATTAATATAGTAAAATTTTCTGTAAGGAGACGTTTATGTAACATTTATGGAAGGAGTCTCCAGTGTCAGTGCTTTGTAACAGTCAGAGGTAAAGCTGTAACTTTCCGACAGAGGAGTTTTGCTGTTTCTCAGTGACATCACAAGCTGCGTTTTTTGAGAGAGGGAACTGTTTATAGCTGCTATAACGTAAGTGAGAACAGGAACTAACTGGGTTCCTGAACATTAAATGTAACTATAAAAGGTTAAAAGTATGAAGTGTCTGTTAGTAAATTAAAAATTTTTATTGTTTGCAATGGTTTGCTGTGGTATAAGTGAAATAAAACCCTTGGAGGTGTGCTGTTTTAGAAAATTAATCAACTTCATGGTCATAACAGTAACTTTGTTCTGTGCCACACCACACCACTGGGGTGCTGATTAATGATCATCATTAATATGGTGTTTGGGAAATGTTTTGTAGCAGTTAATATGTTAGTAACTCACTCCAACTTCTCCAGTGTGTACTTTCCATCCTCTTTTATATCAGAGAGCAGCTTCACTCCCTTTTCTCCTACATCATTAGCGCTCAGATCGAGCTCTCTCAGGTGTGAATTTGACCTCAGAGCTTCAGTAAGAGCGACACAGCCTTCTTCTGTAATGTTACAGTCATGCAACCTACAGGAGAAAATGAACAAGTTCATAAGGTCATGTGTCTTTTGCAGTATTTAAGTCTAAAACACTGTGTGAGCTTCTGTTTTTAAATCTTTAATACTTTGCCACACAGAAGAAAAACTCACTTTAATATCTGCAGTTTACAGAGTGTATTCTTTAGGAAATCAGAGATTAATTTTATTCCCGGGTCTCCTATTTTATTCCAGCCCAGATCCAGTTCTCTGAGGTGAGAGGGGTTTGAGATCAGAGCTGAAATCAGATGAGTGCCACCTTCCTGTGTAATGCCACAGTCAAACAATCTGTGGAGAAAATAAACCAAAAAAAACCTGTTGGCATTTATCACTCAGAACACACACCTAAAGCAATTCATTTGTGCTGACATTACTTTAATTTCTCCAGTTTACAGCTCTGTTCCTGTAAGAGATCAGAGAGCAGGTCAACTCCCGTCTGTCCTGCTTTATTTCTCCCCACATCCAGCGCTCTCAGGTGAGAAGGGTTCGACCTCAGAGCTGAAATCAAAGCAGTAAAGCCTTCCTCTGTAATGCTGCAGGTATTCAGCCTGCACAGAAAAGAAAATATGAAGTACTTTCTATTATATGATACTACTGTTGGGTCTTGGTGTATTTTGACCTGCCAGAGCATTCTCACCTCAGTGTCTGTAGTTTACAGTGTGGGCTCTGCAGGGCCTCCGAGAGTCGCTTCACTCCCGAATCCTGCAGTTTATTGCGGCTGAGACGCAGCTCTGTCAGACGTGTCGACTTAGAGGTAAGAACTGAAGCAAGAACTGCACAGCTTTTCTCTGTGAGATCACAGTCACCAAGTCTGAAAGAGAAGCAAGGATATTATCTCTTTAGCGCACCCGATCTGTTCATTCCAAATAACGTATTCAGGATTCATCATCCCCAGAGTATAACATGTTACCAGCCTGTTTACACCTTTTTCCTCTCCTACTTTTAGTACAAACTCCATTCCTTTTTGTCACTCACTGCTTGATTTGATTTACACAATAAAAAAAATCATCTCTTACCTCAGGATCTCCAATATACAGTGTGGACTCTCCAAACCAGCAGAAAGCAGTTTGACTCCTGAATCCTGCAGTTTATTATCACTCAGGTCCAGCTCTCTCAGACGTGAACATTCTAATTTGAGAATTTTTGCCAGAACTTCACCGCTTTTCTCTGTGAGATTACCATCACACAGCCTGTAGCAAAAAATTTGAGCAACACGTCATGTATTTGTCATGTCAATGCCGGAAACAGCATTCAACTACACTACGCAGCGTATTACATGGCCTACAAACATGGCCGCTATGGACTACAAAATCTAGCACCAACAGAGACTGTCACGTTCAAGTTCACCATCTTACGGATTACACACACCAGTTCACAGTTACAGACCACAGTATAAATGGGCTCTCAGTCCACACTCACCTTACAAAGTATATGAGCTATGATTATCTACAGTCATTACCAAGCCTTTGTATCGCCATAGTCTTCCCGGTTACATATCTTGTTTTGTGTTTTACATTTTGCCTTAGCCTTGCCTAGTTCAGTGTTTGCTAATTGCTTGACCACTGCCTGTTATATTTCAATTTCAATTTTATTTGTATAGCGCTTTTAACAATGGACATTGTCTCAAAGCAGCTTAAATATAGCTATAAATATATTGACTACAACTCCTGCACTACGTTTTGGAATTGTCTCTCTGTGTCATCAGTAAAGCTGCTGTTTACCTGCACTTGCATCTGCTTCAGCCTCATGACAGTATTTAGATTTAAAGTCAACTAAAACTTGATATTAAAACAATTTTCTGTACCACGCAAGACCAAATATTGCTTGATGTTATTTGACATAAAACATGTATGCACTTTAACCTTGTTCAGAAACCCCCATTCTATAAACATGCAAATGAAATCATCCTTATCCTGTTAAAACAGTGCGGCTCAGCCAACACTTAAAAACATAGGGTTTTACATTATATAACGCAATAAGAATTGCCCAGTCTATTAAAAATGAACGGCAATTAGTTAAAGGTAGACGTTATAGTAGTAAGTTATATGTAGTGTCTAACAAATTCATACAGGAATGAAAATCACAGAAAAAGTCAGGAAAAACTTACAGAGCTTTTCTGGATGCTGTGATAACTGGATACATGTTTATAAAACAATACTCTGATGCTGAATATTTCTGTAGGTTAAACTCTTCGAGCTCCTTTTCTGAGTTCAGCAACAAGAAAACCACAGCTGACCACTGAATGGGAGAAAGTTTGACTCCATGGAGGCACTGATTTTCTGTTTTACTCACAAAGGTTTGAACTTCCTGTACCAGAGACTGGTCATTCAGTTCATTCAGACAGTGGAACAGATTGATGGATTTGCAGTTTAATTGATTCTTTCCAATCTCCATTTTGATGTACGTAGTTATTTCCTTGTTTGTGACAGCAGCATTTTTGCTCACAGAGCTGCGTCCTGTCTCTGTCAGTAGGTCTTGTAAGAGAAGTGAATTGGACTGCAGTGAGAGACCCATAAGGAAGCGGAGGAAAAGGTCCAGGTGTCCATTCTTACTCTGTAAGGCCTTGTCTACTGCTGTCTTTAGAAGGTCTAACAGTGTTGCCTTGCTGGAGAGGCCAAAGATTTCAGGGGTTTGTTGTTTTGAGAGATTTCCATTGATACACGAGAGAAATGCATACATAGCAGCAAGATGCTCCTGAACACTCAGATGCACAAAGCTGTACACCTTCCCCAGGTGTGAAGTGACTTCCTCGATAAAGATCTGAGTGCAAACTCCTGAGTACACCGTGGCCTCTCGGACCTCAATGCCACACTCTATGATGTCCTCCTCATAAAAGATCAAGTTTCCTTTCTCCAGCTGCTGGAATGCCAGCTTTCCCAGTTTTAGTACAACATCTGCAATCTGTCCAGGATCCATTTCATGTTTTTTGTACTTTTGGGATCGATGTTTAATCTGCAAGATCAGGAAATGTGTGAACATTTGAGTCAGGGTCTTGGGGACCTCTGCAGTTTCTGCTTCATTGAACATTCCCTCGAGAACAGTCGCTGCAATCCAACAGAAGACTGGCATGTGGCACATAATGTAAAGACTTCGTGATGACTTCAGGTGTGTGATGATTTTATTAGCCAGGGTTTGATCACTGATTCTTTTTCTGAAGTACTCATCTTTCTGAGGGTCACTGAACCCTCGGACCTCTGTTACTCTGTCAATATAAGCAGAAGGAATCTGACTGGATGCTGCTGGCCGAGA
>CM040980.1:1359474-1376725 GCA_022985145.1 Pangasius djambal
ACTTCCATGGATTTGCGTGAAAACAGAAGCCGGATGTCTCGATGGAGGTAGATCTTTCCAGATTTGGAGCTCTGGAACCTGACAGAGACCAAAAACGGAGAGACGTCAGATGATTAGCGATATCAACATCAGACAGACGAATATCAGTAACACCGACTTCATGAATTCCTGAGTTTAGTCAAAATTCTGAAATTGAAATGTGGAAGAACAACAAGTACATAAGTATAATAACCTAATGCAGTATTTAACGCCATTACAATACAATTCAATTCAAAAAGTTTCTAATTTACAATAAATTTAGTGATTTTGAAAGAATCCAGTATTACAGTACAGGTGAGCTCACCTCAGGTGTATGAGGTAGCGCAGGGTCCGCCCCTGGCCAGGGGGGAGGGGCTTCCTGTGGTTTTGTCCGTTTGATTCGCGTTTGACGGGGACGGAGAAAGTCCTCTGCCTCAGGAATGTCTGATGGCTGGCTGGCATTTCTCTCAGATCGTACATCACCACAAACATCTTCACCACCGTCTTATTGGGGTTAAATAAGGTCTGAAATGTATAAGACATCATAATAACATATAGAATTAATATACTGTTAATGATATGTTATACCATTTCAGAAAAAAAAAATTATAAACATAATTATCAATGCAAGAAATAGTCCAATTTAATAGTCCAGAGCATGCCATTCCCATGTTCCACCACTAGATGGTGCTGTTTAGTGTTTAAAGAGAAGAAACACAGCTTCGTTCTGTTTATTTGAAGACATTTCAGTGTCTCCTGCTTGGACACACTCATTTCCCTGCATGGCGAGTGTATTCATGAGCTGAGCAGTTGAGCTGAGGTGTGTTAGAGCAGGAAACACACGAATCTGTAGATCATGGATGCATTAGCACTCATACCACTTGAATGGTTCCTGATGGAGGCACGCGATAGCCCCTTTTCCCCAGAGACTCCAGGCTTATGACCCCCTGCAGGACGAGGACGCAAAAAAACAAATAACACAGAGCTGTTAGAAAATATCAGAAATGCAAAGAATGAAGTACATGTGTACGCTATATAAATATACTCATATGGAAAATACTCTCTTCTGATTGGTTCTGAAATGACAGCATATTAGCTGACACAGGTTATTTTAATAGGAGTCTAATAGTCATAAGCTAAAACATATATGTATTGTACGTTAATGCTCCCATTATATAGCAAAAGTTAGAAAATATACATAGAAGGAAAATTAAAAAAAAAAAAAAAAAAAACAGGTACAAGTTTATACATCCAACTTATATTCACTCAGCTATTACAACTTTAACATTTTTTTTTCTATACTGAATATAGACACATCTTAAACAGAGATATTGATTATCTCCAGGATGGATTATTTTATTAATCGATGAATTTATGAACGCTACTTGAGATGAGGTTTTCTTTACGATTACATTACGATTTCATGACTTTGATTTAATATCTCATGGCTTCATTTGGTTGTACACACAAGTAACTGTTGAAGCACAGTATAAGAAAAACCTGGAGGCGTGAACTACACAAAGGTGACTTTAATAATCTGAATGTGGAACTAAAAAAAAAAATCAGGTGCGTAACCCGACTCTGAATACACAGAACTTTCCACATGTAATATTGATGTACTTTTTTGGACTTTTGGACCGATGTTGCCGACTCTGAATACGGCACAGTGTGTGTAAATCACAGCTCTAAAACATACAGTATACAGTGCAGTGTTACATACTTTCACCGTGTGTGTGTGTGTGTGTGTGTGTGTGTGCTCATTACCATGTAGGGAGACGGAGCGTTATCGTCTGACACGCTGTAGAATGACACGTCTACTGGGAAGGTCATGTGACTTGGGCAGAACGAACCACTGGCGCCGACTTCGGCCGTGAAACCCTCGACAGTACCGAGCGGCTCCAAGCGGTAGTTTAGGACACACTCCTACACACACACACACACACACACACACACACACACACACACACACACACACACACACACACACGTTGATATGAATAATACTTCACAGAAGTGAGTACTACTCAACAGTGAGTCAGTGTATGTGTCAGTATGAGTCAGTAACAACCTGTGTGTTTCACTGAATGCTTCAGGGCCTCTACCAACATGCTGCTGTGACTGTGTGTGTGTGTGTGTGTGTGTGTGTGTGTGTGTGTGTGTGTGTGTGTGTGTGTACCTCAAAGTTTCCCAGAAGGCTGAGACTGGCGGGAGGGGCGCTGGCACTCAGGAGCTGCTGAGGTTCCTCTGAGTCTTCAGTTCGCTTCAAACACACTCTACACACACACACACACACACACACACACACACACACACAGGTTAGATAAACAAGTCGAGTTAGCTTACTCTGCTTAACTAGGACACACTAAGTTAAAACCCTTTACGCTACAGAAGTCCTCAGTAAACAGTGTGCGTTTGGTAACAGACAGCAGTACAGTGTGTAACACACAACAGATGGAGCTGATATTCAACACCGGGGCTGTAATGAGTGCATATGGAGTGCAGCTTTCCCCCTGAAAAACACTGAATTACACATTCTTCTCAATTCTCAGTTCTCCTCTCTCAGCTCTACGCCGGTTTTCCACCCAGCTCTTCTATGTGAATTATGAAAACGTGAATTAAAATAACCCGAATCAAGAAACACGAAATATATTATTAAAAAAAAGCCTAAATATTGCAAAAAAAAAAGAAGATAGAAACATGGGTCTATCAGTAAAGACGAGATGCGAGTTTTTTTTTAAATAAATAATGTTCTATACCAATATGGGATTTCCATTATCATCCTCCATTTTTATCTGAATTTTGTAAATGAGAATAAATAAAAACCCGAATGAGAAAATCGAGTTTTTTTTGTTTGATATGAGGTGGAAAAGTTGTTCTATAGATAATGATGAGATCATTGATGAGGAAATAAATGATGACGTAGTGGACGTAAGGCACAGGTTTCACAGATATACGTAACACACGGACACTGAGGCACTCACGCGCTGTATGGATCGTCATGGAAACGAACGTTTTCCCTCACGTTTTAATTAAAGCAACGTCGCAAATCTGAGCATAAAGCGCTGAAGATTACTCAAGATTAACAAACAGAAGAGACAGGAAACAAATTACACACTTGTGCATGTGCTCATTATATCGTTGATATGGAACATTATTATGGGATGGGAATTTAAAATAAATGAGATTTATTTACAAAATTACACGGCGACAAAGAATGGCACACAAACCGAGAAAAATAAGTGTGAGAAAATATTTTAAGTCATATATCTACTGTATATGTACGCGTACAGCGATGGAAAATCCTCCTTTCTGATTGGCTGGCAGAAATCTGAACTAAAGTGAGGTGTTATTTATTTATTTTTTTTTAAATATATTATTCAGTTATGTGAAACGAAACCACACACAAAGCATTTCTGAAGTTTTGTAGGTCAGCAGCAGTGCTTTGGTGTCCAGTAGAAGTTTATAAGGTAAAAATGTAATCAGTAAAACACACACGTAAACCCTGAGCACGTGTCACGGAGCTCCTACCTCTTACTGGAGACCCACGGTGCTCCTTTACACTGAATCAGAGACGTGTCCAGGTCAAAATATCCCGCCTGACTTTTCCTCTGTGGAACCTGAACAAGAGAGAAGAGACACACAACAAACTCAGCACCTCATTACTGAAACAGCATCGCGGCTTACGGTTCGTTTACGTACCTTCCAGCCGTGAGGGAAGTCCTGCTGCACTGTTTTAACATAATTTGTACACGCTGACGTGTAAAATTTATTTTTAAATGTAATTGTTACATTCCTGGATATATTTTTGGCTTTCTGTGCACGTGTGTGTGTGTCTTTGTTCCTCACTCTCGCTACTACGTATTAAACCAGATCTGATTGGCAGATTGGGAATGATGTCATCACATTAGAAGAATATAAAATGGCGACCGCCGGCGACAATGGCGGCATGTTTGAGCCCGTCACGTCAGTCGACACCCACTTTCGTATATCCCTGCTTTATGCTGGCTTCGTACTTTGCCAGTTCTTTGCTCCATGCTCAGATTTGAAGTTTGTATAACACAGCTTTACGCTCGCTTTACATGTAACGTGTGTGTATGAGCTGTACACTCAGCTACACTGTACATACAGCATGTCCGTAGTTTATATTGTGCATACAGTTACAGATATCAGACATCATAGTTGTGCATAATTAACCTTTCTTTTTCCATTTCTTCTTCTTTTTCCTCCTGTTTTTTTGGTTAGGTGGGATGAAAAGGAAGCTACGAAACTTGTCTTTTGCTTTTTATTATTATTAAAAAATAATTAGCGATATCGTTTTGTTTTGTCGTACAGAAACTAGACTGTATGAATCTGGTGATTTGAGAGACACTGTCGTCGGATTGGTTGGTCCGAGGAAATTACCGCAGCCAATCATTCGCTTTCGTCACTTCACCTAATTTGCATACAATGGAGAAAATCCCATTTGTCTCCGTGCTGCGAAATAAATGACCGGGGATCGTTTTGTCGCTCTCTAGCGTGAACACGAGGTTTGACTGAACTACGCACTGCCAATACGACACACTTTGAAAATAAATTTGAATAAACAGGGGTTTATGTCAGAGTAATGAATTCTTTACGATGAGGGATCATCTGAATAAAATGTGTTATTTGTCGGTGATCACTAGTGCGTTCAGACGAGTGAGTAACGCTGTAATAATCAGGGCTGTGTGTGTAAGAAGAGCAGACGCAGCCCTGAGGAGGAGGAAGTGGGTTAATTCAGCACATAATACTCCACCAAGGCGCTACCGGCAACAGGAAACCGTGTGCGCGAATCTGGACGGCATTAGAGACACACAGGAACTTAGTCAGAGGCTGCAGGGTCACATGACACACACACACACACACACACACACACACACACACACACACACACAGTAGTGTATAACTATAACTTTGAGAACAAACTCGAGCAATACTTAACCACTTAAGGAAATGAGGTTTTGACTCATTTTTAACATTTTAATTAAATGTTTTTTTTTTAAATTTATTATTAGATTTTAACGTTTCATTTTTTAAATAACGTATTTAAGCTGGCAAGACCCTGCACACACATGACCTTGGGAAAATTATAATAGAAATGTATTATATTTGTATTACTTGTTTACATTTTAAAGATCTCTCATGTTTTCTTTTTTACCTCTATATTATACAGCGTGGCCCAAAATCTCCATACAGAGAGGAAATTAACACTTTTTAGCAAAATGTCTTCCAAAATTTTCCATATCTAGTTTATATATATATATTTTTCAGCTAGCCTTTAAGAACACCTTTGACAAAAGAAGAACGCACTGAAATCATTCTCATGGCTGGATCGGGAAGCCGTCGCAAGGTTGCGATGGAGATGCAATCACACACACAACACCAGATGTGTAACGCGAGTTCATCATGAGTAGGAGAGACGACTCGGTGTGTGTTTACAAAGAAATCACGTAGAGGATATTTTGTACATAAAGTTATTGTCCATTTTGCTAAAAAGTGTTAATTTCCCCTATATAGGAAGACTTTTAGGACACCCTGAATTACATATCAATTACAAATATAAGATCAGTTTATAAATACATTTTTATAAGAATTAATATAAATCTATTTATTTATTTTTCTTTTATTAAGACAAAAAAAAACAACCAAAACTCCACCTAAAACGTTATCGATCATTTAACATGTGATGGAATCTCACCCAAAGTTTTTCCATAAATACACACACATCTTTATAAACTCACTTTATATGACATCGTTAAGCACGGCAATCTTTATAATTAACAGATTTAACAAGGGGAAAATCGACTCTGGATGCCCCAGATTATGTTCCAGTATTCGAGGAGAACTGGATGTAGTAATTTCTGAGGCAGAAATGTACAGATTTTGGGTGAAACAGAAGCTCATCAGTGCAAATGTTGGGCAGCAAACGTGTCTCGGCTGATCGAAGTGGAATGTCGTGTGTATGTGATTTTGCGCTAAACTACCCCTTTTACCCCGAGAACCGTTCTCACCGGGCTGGAGAGCAGGGGCAGGCCGGTGCAGGGGTGGAACGCTCGCGTGGCCGTACCATCGATGGAGTGTCTGTTCTGCTTCTTCCAGTTACTACTGCATGGCTTCTGTGAGGAGGCGGGGCTTCGCTGTTACACAGAATGAGCAGAATTAGCTTTCGGGTTGCGCTGCAAGTGTCCACAAACGCGTCGACTCTTACAAGACGTACAAAACAATATCCTTACCAAATTTTAATGCCATAGTTGCTAATAATGAATAAAAATGAACTGATGCCGTTAACTTCCATCGTTATTCGCTACATGAGCGTTTGTGGTACTCATTTCACCTCACACTCGGGACAAATGAAGTCGAATGTTGTTCCTTGGGTTCTAATATGGTTTTTAATGAACTCTCATCACAGTCGACATCGCAGCTGAAATTATTATTATTTTTTTTTGGTGATTTCTTTGCCTACTTTCCTTTAAATGCTGTACAAAATCGTATCAGCTTGCTAATGCACTAAATAGCTAGCAAAAAAACTGTGTAATGGGATGCGTATTTTTTTGCTGGTCAGCTATAACAAAGTAACCGTTTTAAATCTAAATCTTTGGCAATTTAGATCCTTAATTCCCTTTAAGCAGTCTTGGCTTAATTATTAATTAGCTTCTAACTAGCCTGCTGGCTAAGTAGCTAGCAGAGTAAAGCACTGAAATTATCTCAGCTTTTGTTTACAAATAAAGTAGTTGACAACGTAAACAAAATTGAATGTTGCGGATTATTTTTACGAATAATTTTTGAAATATTTATCCATTTTTATTTCTGTTTTTAAAAGAACCTGGAACAAACTAGTTTCGAAGTCATATCGGCTTGCTAGCTATGCTACTTAAAGTAATAATGCTACATCAGCTGAAAAGAAATTGTGTAATGAGATGTGTATTTTTCAGGTGCTAGCTAAAATGATATACTTTCCTTCAAGCTTCCTTAAAATTGTAATTTGGATTGATTGCTAGTTAGCGAGTAAGTAGTTAGCCTTATGAGTAGCTAGTAGAGTAAAGCAGTGACATTATGTAAGCTTGTATATGGAACATATACAAATAAAACTAATACACGACATAAAACCCAAGTCCTCAGGACCTGAAGGGGACATTTCTTCAAGTGGAAACAGCGAAAGGAAATCAAAGTATGTTCAATGTTCAAAGTATGTTAGGCAGGTAGCACCAGAGGAACACTCACCAACGTGGTGTGTGCGTTGTTGTTCAGAGTCCAATCTGGGCTCGGGGAGTGTTGGGTATTAAGGCTGGTGGGTGTGCTGGAGAGGGAGGACCAGGGATCTTGGTCCTCATCCTGACCAGGCACGGTGGACTCCGGTTGGATCTGGGTTTCTACTCTTCTGCCCTGGTTTTCCTTCCCAAACTGGAAGTCCTGAAGGTCCTGGAGGTGGTTGATATTGTCGATTCCTGCCTCTCCATTCAGGCTGTGGGAGCTTTTAGGGCTGTTGAGCAAAGAAGTCCAGGGATCGTTTTTGGCACTGTATGCATGGCTGGTTTGTGTTAGTGGTTGAGGTTTAGTGATACTGGGTTCTTTGTTCTGAGGTCCAGACCGGCCCTGGTTTTCAGACAAGACCCGTCTCTCAAGTGTGTCAGTGTGAACTCGAAGGTTAGAGCTGGTTTCTCCATTGGCTAAGTTTATAGTTCCATTAGCACAGCTAGTGTGACTGTTGGTTCTAAGCTGGTGGTTCTGGTTTTGTGTCTGGCTTTGATTCTGATTTTGTCTACGGTTCTGGGTCTGGTTTTGGTTCTGCGAGGATGTGGGTGTTGATGACTCGCGGCACTGTTTGTATTTGGCGTGCAGGAGCTCTTGCGACAGCTGAAGACGCTCCTGAATCAAACGCGAGATGTCCTGAACAGCTTCAACGATCATAGAACCTTCTTTTGAATCAGCTGACAGCAGAAGCCGCCTACAGGACGTCGGTTTGGGTGAAGTCCTGGACTCATCCGGTTCACCTCGGTCCACTCGAGACCGGCTCCTGGGGCTCAGTGGAGTTTGAAAGAAAGAAGTCTGGCTCCACTCTCCGTTCCTTGTCCCATTTCTGTCATTCGTTTGGAGACTGGGAGGATCTTTGGTCTTCTTAAATGGCCCTTCATCCCCTGGAGGTGTGAAGAGAGCGTCAGGAAGAAGATGAGGTGATGTCGGGTCACAGAAATTCAGTCTCTGCGCGATGCGAGCGATCACTTCCTGCCTCTCCTGGAGCAGCGAACCAATCAAGGGGTTCGTTTCAGCTGAGGAAGAGCGAGGACCCGGGCTGGGATTTGAAAACGAGGGATTTGAGAGTGATTTGAAATCGCGTGTCGGGGACGAAGAAGATGACGGCAATTCCACACTCGTTGTCTTTCCTGAGCTTTCCAAAACGCCGTTAGTTCTGGAGAACAGTAGCTTTGCGGCTTTGCCGGGCAGGATGGGCGATTCGGGGCATTTACGCTGGTTCAACGGGCTGGTTCTTTCATGAGAGGGTAAAGGGGAACGAAGAGATCTGCATAAAAGTGGTGAACTCTGGAGTCTGAGGGGGTTTGGAGGATCACTGACAGTCTGACCCCGACTATATGCACCTCCTAACGGCCCCTCCGAAGGGTCAAGGGTACGTTTGCCAAGGAACGAGAGGTCGGAGTGGATGCTGCACTTCAACACGGGGTACTTGGGCTGGCGGGGCAACGACTGAACCCGCACCTTCAGCGCTACGCTGTGGGACACATTGGGCACTGGAAAGGCGTGCTCCGAGGGCGACTGGGAGAAATTCCATATCAGCTCTTCATCGGCTGCACTTATTCTATAGTAAAGCAAAGGAAACATAGACTTCTGATTGTATCTGGATCAAAATTGAAATGATCATAAGAATACAATGGGCAAAGCATCAACGTTATGTGAACAGAATGTTCTATTTCAGGTGAAATTTGTTCAGTTTGTCTGAATAATGTAACGCTCAACCTGATACTTATATACAGCAACTGTGCAAAAGTCTTGGCACCTTATTTTTTTTTAGTACAAACTTTGTTATAGATTTTATAACATTATTAATTCAGTACAAAACATTTTAGATTCCAGAAAAATGTTTGTATGTCAGTAAAGAAAGCAGCAGATTCCATAAGAGACACTTTTCAGATTAAAAACAGAATGAAGGCTGCTGGGTTTCGCTGCAGAAATAAGAAGCGAGTCGACAGTCAAAGTCTCCAGAAGAAATATAGTATTTTTTTAATGTAGAAACATTTCATTCTTTTTGAAGGCGTCTTTGCTCTACAGCATTTCTTTGCAGGTGCGTAAGACTTTTGCACAGTACTGTAGATCGTCAAAACTTAGCTAACTAATGACGTACCGCTGTCGATCTGGACATACTTGTGAACATACACAGATCAGCAATTTGCCAATAAACCGAGAAAACAGTAAGAGAGTCCCAACTGTCCAATTAGAGGTCTGCTGAAGAAAAAAAAAACACTAGCCAATCCTAGCACAGGAGGTGCAGCAATACTTGGGAATTTGGAGGGATTATTGATGGATTGCAGGTCCACGTCTAAGGTATGGATGTCGTTAGCGATGCCAATATCAGTCAACAATGTAGTGTTTGCAAAAATGCCACCAAAAATAACACACGATTAAACTAGACTTAAACAAACACACTTACATAAGGTCTGTAATTTGATGTACGTACATGTACGTGGACGGGGAAACGAACATTTATACAGAGTGTGTTACCTATAGAGGATGTTTCTGGGCACGATGCCATGAGAGGCGCTGAGCCAAGCACTCAGCTGAGAGAAAAACACGTAGGAACGCACGGCTAACAGCAGAGTCTTCTCCTCGATAAACCGATCCCCACTCCTGAGCAACACACACAGAAAGATTAGATTACATTAGAATAGATTAGATTAGATTAAATTAGATGCAGGCAAGACAGTAGATATACACATAATGCTCAACAGATTTTTCCCCGAGGCTGTGAGAGCCCTCAACTCCAATCTCCCCTACCTCCTGAAACCATGAACACCTCACCCCCTCCCCCCAAACCCATGAAAAACTGTTTAAGTGCAATTCTGAGTGTGCTACACACAGGTGAGCGGGCTATACAAACCACCTGTAGTAACACACTCTTTTCTCTGAATGTACACTGAACACATCACGTACAAAATATCTCTCTTGCACAATTTCATTTACAGTATCTATGTAAAGTTTTTGTAAAGTATGCATAGTCAACTAAATCGTTTCTCCTATACTTCTATTGCTGTACGTTCATATTTACGTTTAACTTGTATGCAGCACCGTGGCCCTGCGAGACGCGACATTTCGACCGCGCATGTGGCAGAATGACAATAAAGCTGGTCTTGACTTGACTTGACAAAATGTCGATGTAGTAAGATAAATATACACTATGCACTATTTTCCTCCTTGTTTTTGCGTTTTTAGATCTTAAATGCATGTGACAGAAATTACGCACGCCAAACAAACAAGGTGGAAGTAACAAAAATGACCCATGGTTAATGAACGCAAGGGTAAAGAATCAAAAACGACCCACACCATAAGATAAGCACATTAGAAGTAATGAAAATGACCCATACCAGTAACAAGTAATACTGAGAGCAGTAAGAATGACCCATGCCAATGGAAAGGCAAGGGGTAAGGGATCAAAACGACCCATGCCAAACACACACATGGATAAAGAAACTAAAATGACCCATGCCCAAATGATAAAGGAAGAAGATGTAACATAAATGACTTAACACTAGATAAAGGAAGGAAATGAAAATGACTCCATGATAAACAACACAGAAGAAGAAAGCAACAAAAATGACTCAAATGATCAATAATTTTTATTGCTTTCACTCCTCATATAATAATTAAAGTGGATGTACGGTATAATACACACATGCACATGTGTGTTGAGTATTTGGATGCGTGAAGATGGGTGTGTGTGTGTGTGTGTGTGTGTGTGTGTGTGTGTAAATGGCGGGATTGTATAGGAGGGTGTTTAAGCATGTATGTGTACACATATGTTCATAGGTACAGTGTGTGTATATGAATGGATGGATTGTAGTCTTGCATGTGTGTGTGTGTGTGTGTGTGTGTGTGTGTGTGTGTGTGTGTGTCGTACTGTCTCGGGACAGGCTGTAGTGTCCATCTCTCCAGCAGCAGGGCGTCCTGTTTAATCGCCGGGTCGTTCAGGTCCGTGGCCAGACCCTCGTCGCTGTAGCAACAGTCAGGCAGCAGCATCACTTCGATCATGATAGGGATGTGATTTCGCCATAGCAACATGACCTCTGACCTCGTCCTCCTCGCCTGACGGCACTGTCAACGCGCAACAAACAATCACAAACAACCTTTAACGCTTCGTCAGAGATCGCTGCGTATTTGCGGTGTTTTTAAACCTCGTGCTCTTCACCTGAGGCAGTTTGTCGCTGCATTCGTGTTTGGTGAGGACCGGACCACCGGACTGCGCAGGGGGGCAGTGCAGGCCCTCGGTTCGGCCTTTCACAGAACATTCCGGCGTCCGGCCCTCTGTGATCAGGAGCGTGAGGGACACCAGGAACTCCTCGGCGTCGTACTCAAAAAACTCCTCCGCCGCTTCTGGAAAGAAACAGACGCATAAACATTAGGTTTCAATCCAAAGAAATGGTCTGAAGAGGTGCAACAAGATGACATCATCACACACACACACACTCATCTGACACATCCACAAACACACACACACACACAGTCTGTTTAAATATGTTTCTATCATAACATTACATAATATCATCAATATGAGGCAGTGTTTTATTTATTTATTTGTTTGTTTGTTTGTTTGTTTGTTTAACATTACCCTGGTTCTATTGCACGTCTTCTATTGTTTAAAATAAAAGTTCCTGAATCCTTTATTTCCTCAACAGGTTGTCAAACTCTTCATTTCATAATAAGTTTCCAGAACTTTCTATTTCCTTAAAAGATTCTGGAAAGCTTCGTTTCCTGGAAAGTTTTTCAGAACTCTTCATTTCATCAAGTTTATGGAACTCCTTAAAACTTCCACAAAACGTTCCAGAATTCTTCATTTCCTTAAAGAGTTTCAGAACTCTTTACTTCATCAGACCGTTCCAGAACTCTTTATTTAACTTCGTTCTATATTTAACTCTTTAGTTCTGGAACTCAGAGTTTCCTCAAAAGCTTCCAGAACTCTTTACTTCATCGAAAAGGTCCCAGAACTCTTTATTTTCATTAAAAAGGTTCCAGATCTGGGTTTTTTTTTGCCTCAAAAAGTTACACAACTCCTTATTCCTTACTCCAGGAAAGGTTCCTGAACCTTTCAGGAACCTTTATTTCCTCAAAACCGGACCTCTTTATTTCATTAAAAGGTTCTGGATCTCATTTGAGACACAGGTTTAGCTAGTGTGTAGGAAATAGCTCTGAATACATGTACATCCATGCACGAGACTAAAGTGCTGTATTTACTGCGCTCAATCATTGTCTGAGAATTTACTGCTTTTATCTCACACACACACACACACACACACACACACACACACACACACACACACAGCCCAGCTGATTTCACAGTTCCACTGAAGCCAACATCTTGCCATCTGTGTGTGAGAGAACACGCCTGCACACCTCCGGCTGTTTTCAGCGCTCGTACTCGGTAAATGTGGGAGGAAAAATGTGTGGAATGCGGTAAAGTAGGACAGATCAGTGATGCTGAAACAGCACCCGAGCTCTCTCTCTCTCTCTCTCTCTCTCACACACACACACACACACACACACACCCCGGGAGCTGACAGGCAGCTGATGAGTTTAGTCAGGTGTGTTAGAGCGATGCTGTGACTCTGATCTGATCTGAACATGAAGACGAATAAAGCTTTCTGAGGAAAAAAAGTGTATCATAACGTAGGAAATGTGCACATGTTCAGGATACCGTAATTACAACACCTGCTACACCCAGTGTGTTTCACCGGATCACCAGATCACCGGATCACCGGATTCTCACTCACGACTCTTCAGCGGAATTTCATAAGGCATAACTTGTATAGTTCTTCATCATGACTTCACGTTAAAGAAGAGTTTTAGTCTCACCACGAAAACACTGAATAATTTATCTAGCTTTTTGTTAATTATAGATTTATAATTATATTTTTCTCAGGAGCAGAGAATGGGATCTACATTTTCCTGGCACAGGTTTATGAACGACGTCTCGTCTCCGTTTTGATTTACTGCGCATTTGGACAGCAAAAATAACTGTATTTATAATAAAACTTTAATCATGTCATATCATTAGCGAGCCATGAGTGCAGCGTGTCCTCCTAAAGACGAAAGATAAACAGCGATATTAATATAAGCCACAAACGTGAAAATCGGTCGCGATAAACATAAACACGCTTTTATCAATTAATTTTATTATTAACGTGTATGGAAGGAGTCTCCAGTGTCGGCGCTCTGTAACAGTCAGAGGCGAAGCTGTAACTTTAATTTTTCCGACATCTTCAGGACAGACGAGTTTACGCTTCTTTGCGGTTTCTCGGTAACGTGACAAGCTGCGTTTTTTTTGTCTTATTAACTTCAAGAGAGAGAGAGAATAAAGAGAGTCTTGTGAGAGAACGACTGTTTATAGCTGCTATAACGTAAGTGATGACAGGAACTGACTCGCTTCATGGACATGAACCGTAACTCTAAACGGATAAAAAGTGCGCCGTGTCGGAAAATCATCCGCTTCAGGGTGGTAGCAGTAACTCTGCTTCATCACTCCACCCTGTTGTTGATTACTTTTCTATAACAGCACACCCCGCTATGTTTTATTCCTTACACGATTTATAATTCGCGCGGATTTCCGACGCTGTTTCTCCACATTTTCTTCTGTAGACTCGCCTTGATGTGTGTCAGGTGTGTGCACGCAGCGACGCTTTTCCTGAATCTGGTTACGCTGAGAAACAAATCGAGATCGTGATTTTTTAATATTTAATAATTTTTTTTATTGGTGAAACCTCATTGTTTATTTATATTTAATGTTTTAATGTGCGTGTGTGCCATCAGCAGATGGAGTTATAGTCATCGAGATTAAATTAATCTATCTGAGCAATCACCATGGACTGACAGAATGTGTGTGTGTGTGTGTGTGTGTATGATTGCATCATGTCATCATTTTTAAAAATAATTACAAACTGATATGAGCAGCTTGATATGATGTTAAAATTTGATATTTCATTTTCCCCCCATATTTTTATTTTTTTATTTTATTTTCCCTCCATTTCAGTGCAAGATATTTCCTTTTATTTTGTAAGTAATTTTTACATTTTAAAATATGAGAAACAAAATAAATATATTTCTGCAGACGTTAAATACATCGTTTTATTTTTTATTTATTTATTTATTTATTTTTTTTAAACCCAGACATTACTGTGTTGCTGTCTGTTTGTGATACATATCATGTGTCTAAGAAATGTCTTTCAATTGTGATAATAGTGATTTTGGTCATAACGCACACCTCTAATCACGAACCTTACAATGTCACCTGTCCCAGAGCGAGGTCACGACCCGACCTCATCACTCATCGTGACGCATTTGCATCTGAACGATTTTTATTTAGAACTGGACAGACCTGACCCGAGGTGTAGTGGAATTTAGGCTGGAATGCAGCCGTGACATGTTTTCAGCTCACATCACAACACGAGCTGCTGATCAGGACTATAATACAAGCTGGGTTTCGACTAAAATATCATGTTGTTAAAATTATTTAACACCTAAACTACACCTAGTGTTAATTGTATGTTGTACTGGTTACACCAGATCCACTGCGTTACACAAAACAATGCCATCGTACACAACAACACAGAAATATCTCGGACAACCGAGGCGTCAGTTACGTGTCATCATGATTACAATAATAGTCCACGCAGAAATAACATGAAACAGAAATGCAAAATAGACAATAAACAATCAAAGTGATTGTTTTAAAATGTGATATATAAGCGGATTTTAATTCTAACTGGTGCTCGCTCGTCCTAAACGCTCGACACTACCATTTGTGACATCGCTAATTAATAAAATAATGCACAAAAACGACGCAACAAGGTGCGATGTTTGTGTTTTGTGCCCTAACCGGAGTGTGTGTATATACGATGGTTTACAAAAAACAACTACTGCTTGTCTGTTTTAGTTAAAATTCAGACACTAGAGAAGTTTACATGAACATTTTATTATTAATTACTGTACATGAAATCTTTTTTTTCCTAGAACAGAAAGCTTGCTTTGCATGAGCTTCCGGCTCCTACGCAAAATGACACGATTCAGAGTCGGTATTTGACGATACGATACGATACGATACGATTTAGTATCCTCTGATCGATACGTGACTGACTCTGTTCAGAATCTGCGCTACCTCGTGAACGATGACGACGAGGAGCAGGACTGTGACAACACGTCACATGTATGCTGATAAACGGTGGATAACCTACAAAACAACAAACGTGCCATTAAGTGGTATGAAGTGGTTTCATGGTAAGAGCTCCACTCTTCTCTAAGTCATTAAAGTTGAAATCCTTCTGAAACGTTTTAATCAGCCTCACAATTGAAGATCAAAACTAAAAATTATGCAAAGAAGACTTTTTTTTTTTCCTGCGTAACTTTCAGAATGTTTAGAATTTGAACTGACTTTACGTTAAAAAAAGAATCCATCATCTATATTATATAGTTATTATAATTGTGTATAATTAAACCCCTAAGCACCTCTTGGTTACCGTAAAACCCCGTATATACACACTCGACAGAGATCAGGGCTTGTTTATGCCTAGCCATGACTTTATTTTCTTTAGTAAGTTGCAGTCACACATTATTTTTATGAAGCTGTGACACAGATATCTTTTACAATTGATGCAATTGTGCTCAACAGCTTACGTGCTTTACAAACAGCGTAAATACAGTTATCGCGTGGCTCCGCCCACATGAGTCTAATTACGTATGCTTTGCTATGCTATGCTATAGTATACAGTGTGTCCCAGAAATCTTCATACATACGAAAAATGAACACTTTTGTAAATAAAGTTAAATTTTGCTAAAATCATCTACACCCAGAGTCGTTTCTCCCACTCATGATGAACACATCTGCTGTTATACATGGAACTGCACTTCAAATACGTTCCTTTAAATGATCTTTGCGCTTTATCTTTTCAATACGTTCTTCTTCTGTCAAAGGCATTCTTAAAGGCTACCTGAAACAAATGATCTAATAAACCAAGTATGTAAAATTTTAGAAAACATTTCGCTGAAAATCGTTAATTTCGTCCATGCATGAAGACTTTTGGGACACGCTGTAGTATACAGTCACAATACAGCATCAGAATAGTGTTATCCTGGCTAAATGACGACCGAAAAGTTGTAAGTAAAAATGTTCACATATTTAATTTTAAATAAATTTTAATTTATTTAACGCATTAAATATTGATGAAGTGATGAAGGAGGTTTTGATGAAGGAGTTTTTTTTTTTTTTCCCCCAAGAAAAGATTCATGTTATAAAACCATTCAGTCTATTTTGGAAATGTTTTTGGCACTCCACCCCAGTCTCACACACACACACACACACACACACACACACACACACACACACACACACACACACACACAGAGCTGGCACACATGAACATGTCCACTTTTCCAGTTTCCACCACACTGGTGTTAATTTTAGCCGCCACCCGTCAGCTGGTCGTCACAGGGGCGTCCACGGTCGCTGCCTGACTAAAATAAACCTTCAGCAAAACCACAGAATTGCACGAAAGACTGTAACACACGACACACACGACACACACACTGCAGTCTGTGTCAGATAAAACTACCCTTTCTTCTAGAACAATGCACAAACTATTCACACCTGAGCCGATCAGTGGAACAGCAAAGATGTGTCCGGTGTCTGATGATGACGCTGAAGCTACTACAAAAGCTAACGTAGCTAACAAGTAATGGATGGATATAGCTACCAGTTTATCATCACAGACCTCCTTAAGAGCACACAGATCAAGCAGAATTGAGATGAAGTAATAATGTATATTCTTATTTTTAATACAGACTTATTTCGCTGCTTTATGAAACGTAACAAGGTCACTGGGTGTGTCTTAACCTGTTAGAATTTGAAACACAGAAAACAAAACACGCTAAAGCACAGGGGTAACACACTGTGTCTGCTATGAAAGCAGGACATTGTGTGTGTGTGTGTGTGTGTGTGTGTGTG
>CM040980.1:1391947-1401947 GCA_022985145.1 Pangasius djambal
ATTTCACTCCATTCTATTCACATTCTAATCTATTCTACTGTACTGTATTTATATTCTACATTATTCCATTGTCTTCATATTCTATTGTACTCTGTTATATATTATATTCCACTCTGCTGTACTCTATGCTAATCATTTGGTGACGGTCACATGATCAGGTCTGTGACTGGCTTATCAGATTTAATTTAATCTCTGCCCTACTGGACACGCAAACATTCATTCCCTGTCAGTGACCGCATAAATACTCCTTTTGAAAAAAACAAAAAAACATTAAAAACTACAGCAAAGCACACACACACTGTTAACATGTCTCTCTCTCTCACACACACACACACACACACACACACACACACACACACACACTTTCCCCTCTAAACACTCTTCAACTTTAGTTTGTCAGTCAAGAATGTCTCAGCAGGTCAACAAGTCACGAGCCACCACTTCATTTCAGCTCCTCTTAAGGGCACGGGTGTGTGTGTGTGTGTGTGTGTGTGTGTGTGTGTGTGTGTGTGTGTGTGTGTGTGTGTGTGTGTAATACTGTCCTTTTTCCACTGCACACAATCAGCTGATTAGGACGTCTGTGCGTGTGTGTGCGCGAGTGTCTCCAACAGTGTCCTTTTTCCCTTGCACAAGATCAGTGGATTAGGACTCTCGTGTGTGTGTGTGTGTGTGTGTGTGTGTGTGTGTGTGTGTAAAACTGCCCAGGAAGTAAAACTAAACCTGGTGTCGTTACTGAACACCTGGTGTGTTCTCTCGTTCAACTGGTGTTATGCAAACCCCCCAAACCCTCCAGCTCTCACACACACACACACACACACACACTGAATACAGATTTATTCCACGTTTTTTTTTAACAAATTGTGTTACTGAGCATTATTTGAGGTGACCGTGTACTGATTTAGACACATCGATAAACAGGTGGCCATATGTTCCCATTCTGTTCGCGACATTAACGTCTTTATCTCAGTGGCCCAAATGCTGCCACGTCTAATCAACACAACACACATGAAGTCACACGATTTATAAAACGCTCTCCACTTCCACTCGTATTCTATTCCTATTCTACTCTACTCCACTTTTACATTATATGAGTTATATTTTACACTATTTAATTCTATTCTTATCCTACACTCTACATTATTCTACTCTATTCTGCTGGTTCTGCATCAATTCTGTTAATATTCTATTTAAATTCTATGCAGTTTATATTTTACTCTACATTGTTCTTTATTCTACATATATACCACTTAGCTCTTCTCTATTCAAATCCCATACACACTCTATTCAAATTCCATACATACTCTACCGTACTCTATTCTGCTTATATTTTTATTCCATTGTACTCTACACTAATTTATTCTTATTCATATTTGCTTCATTCATATTCTCTTCTACTCTGTTCTACTCCATTGTACTCTGTTCCACGCTACTCTTTTATACTCTGTTCTACTCTATTATACGGTTTTACTTTACTCTTTTCTACACAACTATGTTGTCTGTTATGTTCTGCTCTTATTTTATTCTTATTACTTTATCCTACGATTGCAGAACGGCTCCCTGAGAACTCCAGAACCCAGCCGCAGCTCCAGTTGAAAGCGTGACACCGCAAGCAGCTGTTTACGAGTCCGCTGCAGACAGAAAAGGAAGAAACCCATCCTGTTTAAAGCTTGTGTGAGATGAGCGCTGAAGGCTACAACTGAAGGGTACAATGAGGGTCATGTGATCTTTTGTGCTGTGACTCGCCTGCTGTGTGCGAGTGAGTGTGTGTGTGTGAGTGTGTGACTCACTGAGAACTACTTTACAATAACACACTACCAACATTTTGAACTGGTTAGACATTTACACAACTATCATCCTGCAGCATTTTACAGAAGTTACAATATCGTCACAACATTGTTCCACAGTTGATGCAATGATTACATCAGCCATGGGTTGGTTAAAAAAAAAAAAAAAAAAGTATTTAAACATGTCTTTCTATATATATATATATAAAAATCTTTTTTCGCTTCATTTTAGCTATTTATTTTCATTACAGCATTTTAGTGTATACTTCAGACTGGTTTGTTTGTATTACACACTAAAATGCTGTAATAAAAATTAAATAGCTCAAAATGTTACATGCCTTAACACACCTTTATATTTTTTCATTTGTTCTCTGTGCACATAACGCTGTGAGCAGGAACAGTGATGAAGCAAAGACGATTGGACGACTCTCATCCTGTTCCAGCTCCGTTTCTAACACGCGGTGGATCCGAGTGACGATTCAGAAGCAGTGGGCTTCTGGTGATAAACCTCTCCCAGCCTGCAGGGTGTGTGTGAGGCGAGATCAGATCAGCCTCCATCTTTATCTTACACTCAACCCTCCGGAGAAAGTTCTTCTGAACATTATCTCCAATACAGAGAGGCTCCAGGAAACAGCTGAGCGTCCTGTGAGGCCGATGGCGTTTAGCCAGAAGCACTGACTGGGCAGAGCTGTAATGCTGCATTCAACTAAAGTGAGAAGTAACTTCCAACCTTAGAACAGGAAAAACCGGAGAAAATGAATGGGAAATTTGGGAAGGTGTCATAAACCATGAGTTCAGCACAATGACGTGATACCAAAATGGCTGCCCAATTTTAAATTAAAGTAACATACGTAACATGGAGACGATTTCTGCAAGGATTAAAGTTTACAAGCTTGCCCACACACTCTGCGTTTTCCTACTGGTTGTCGCGTAGTGTACCAGTGCTCCAGTCCTGCAGGTGGCGCTAATAAAGTTTCACGATGATTTCTATTGCTACAGAAAGATGATCGCCTGCTGCAAACTGCTGACAGCATAAACTAAGGTGACTCTCCAGAGTCCCACAACAGAAAAAGTGTCAGGACATCGTGAGTTTGAATCCCGAGAGCCACACAGGTCCTGTTCACACCTGGCATTAACATACGGAACTTCCCGGGTGATCGGATTGTGAGTGGATAACACTAAGTACAGGTGTGAACGGGGTCCAATGTGTCACAAACATGCATCGTGATCCGATCACTCAAACCACATTCGGAGGTGGTCCGGGACGCACCTGGCCACGTCACATCTGTAGTGTGAACATGAAAGTGTCTCGATGCGTCCCGGACCGCAACGAAGGACCAACCGATCGACTGCTTCGCTGTTCTCGTGGGAAAATACGTCATCAGTGCAAGACTGTTTAGAAATGGCGCTGAATGATAGCATTCTCCGTCACCAGGCTAATGGATAAAGACAACGCTGTAGCAGCAGAAACGAAAGCATTTCTGCTTTTCATAGCTTCACTCATCATCTCTTCTCTCAGTCGTTTACATGTTTCGTTAGCAGACCATGCGATTAAAACGTGAGCGAGTCTGTAAGATTCACAGGATAAGATTCGTGGGACATTTCTGCCTGAAAATAAGCAGTGGAAGACTGAAGGCATAAATATACGTGACAGACTTCCACCGTCCACTACGCGCACGACACGACGCATAGTCGTCTGGTCTACGGTCTGGACCGTTAGGTCAGCGATTACGGCATACTGCTGGCAGAAACCAGTCAAACGTCATCTCCGCATAAAATACGCCGGCGCCTCGCACATTATTTCTCACATTATTAAATCTATAACACTGACTCTACAGTTCGCTATATTCAGAAAGTAAATACATCATGAACATTAAAGATCACTCACATTGCTAATGTTATCTGGCTAGCTTGTTGCTAACAAGTGACGTCCTATTTCCAAGTGGAAAAGGAAAAAATGTAAATATAAAACTATATCAAAATATACACACAAATCGAATAAGAATAAAAGCTTCATTTGCAAAGCTCAGGAAGGTTTTGTAGAGAAAAATCGCTAAAATAATATCATCAGCAACACACACACACACACACACACACACACAGAGATGATGATGATGGTGATAATAGCCTGAGGTGATTTTCCTCCCAAGCTGAGATAAAAATGTTGCGTATGAAAAGCCTGTTTAATCTCGTCAATGCAAATCAGCCGAGTGATTCTTTAAACGTGGATCTAGACACAACAGAGACAAAGCTCTCGTCTTCTAAAAGCAAACATCTAACTGGAAACTGATAAGGATGTAAAACAGATGGTGCTTCATCAAAGAGAGCTGGAATTTCTACATATTACCTGAGTAATCATTCCTGTGATGTAATGGGAAGAGAAGAAGGAAGTCCAGTGAAATGTGACTCATTTTTATGGGTGTAGCTCAAAACATGACAGACGAACAAAGGAATGAGACGTCAGTAAAGAACTCCCTGTTCAGCACTGTGCCCTGAAACACTAGAATCATAATTATAATGATAATAAAATCACAAAATACATGATTTATAGTATTTATAACAGTAAAGCTGTGCGTTAGGACGATTCGATATCGATATCACGATAAGTTCACTCCATGACACGTCATCCTGAGTATCGTAAATATTATGAATATCATTTTTTGTGTGTACATTTTGAAAACTCTCCACTTATATATAGCTATAGATATATAGATATAGTTTCTCATGATATCGTTCCACCCTTCCAGAGGATCCGAGGTCACAACTTTTCTTTTTTTTTTACACCAATCCTGGATTGTGATTGGTCAGAAGGTGTTGATTAGTTTTCTGTAACAGCAGTTCTGACAGTAGCGCAGCTGCAAATCACAGGTTTATATTAAATGCGCTCGTTTTAATACGTCACTGTTTCTATAGTAACAGCTCGTTCACAGGGACTCGTATGGCAGACGCTGAACATAAACGGATTAAAAAAACGTGTAAATCGTTGATATGGTGAAGTTCACTTAAAGTAAGGAGATGTTTATGTAACGTGTATGGAAGGAGTCTCCAGTGTCGGCGCTTTGTAACAGTCAGGGGTGAAGCTGGAACTAAGTTTTCCGACATCTTCAGGACAGAGGAGTTTACGCTTCACTGTGGTTCTCAGTAACATGACAAGCTGCGATTTTTTCATCTTATTAGCTTCAAGAGAGAAAAAAAAAAAAAGAGTCTGCTGAGGGAACAACTGTTTACAGCTGCTCTAACGTAAGTGACAACAGGAACTTGTTTCATAGACCAAAAAAAAAAGACCTGATAAATGTACGAGTTTGATCTTTAATGAATAAAAATAGTTTTTTTATTTTAAAATTGTGATGATTGGCTGTGGTATACGAGGCACCATCATATTTATTCCTGTTTAAAGGCTTTTCTCTATTCGTAGCGTCGTTTTGTCCAGGATGACAGGTTCTGACGTGGTGTGTGTCATGTCTTTTTACAGTCTAAAAAGCGGACAGAATTTTTATTTAATTACACGTTCAAGGTTGAGAAGTTGCTGTACATGTACACACGACTGTTACGCTTTATCAAAGAATTTAATTATCCGAACGAGTGTTAATGAAAGAAAGAAAAGAAGGAAGGAAGGAAGGAAGGAAAGAAGGAGACAGTGAGGTGCAGCTCTTTTTACTTCTGGTCTACTAAATGTTATCAAATCACTTTCCTGAAGAAGGGCACAGTTTAGAGTTTCCTCTTCTCAAACACATCTGATTCAGGGTTAATAATGAATTATTGAGTCGGGTGTGAGGTCATCGCAGCACCTAACGCCACCCTGACACCTGGTCAGTGGAAAACCTTGCTGTGGAATTAAATAGTCAGGTATCAGGTTGGGGCGTGATGGCCGCCATCGCTACACGTCTTAATCACGTCATTACTGAGGGAGTCTGTTACATCAAACACTGTCAGTCTGTCCTTTCTGAGATTCACCACAACTCACGGATTCTTCTTCATCTGCAGCTTCAGCAGCAGCAGCAGGAGCAGGAGCAGGTCTGAGGTCTTTAATCTGCATCTGATCATCAGAGCAGAGACGACAAAACTGACCTGAGAACAGCCAGCGGAAAAAAAAGAAACGCACAGATCACAGACACACAGGAAGTGATGTCACTACTCTCACTACTCTGTCTACTACTAAACAGAGAGAGGAAGGAAATGGACAGTGCCATGTGTTTAAAAAAATGGTAGAAAGAGATGAAAGAAATGAAGAAAGGAACCAAGGAAGGGAAAGAAAGAAAGCAAAGAGAGAGAGAGAGAGAGAGAAAGGTAGTGAGAAAGAACAAAGAGGAAGAAGGCAAGAAGCAAAAGAAAGTAAGAAGGAAGGAAGGAAGGAAGGAAGAAGAAGGATAGAAAGAACGAGTGAAAAAGCAAAAGAGGAAGGCAGGAACGAACAAATGAAAGAGAGAGAAAACAGAAGAAAGAAAGAGCAAACAAGTGAAAGAAAGAAAGAAATAAAGAAAAGAGAGAGAGAGAGAAAGGTAGTGAGAA
This sequence comes from Pangasius djambal, assembly GCA_022985145.1. Taxonomy (NCBI): domain Eukaryota; kingdom Metazoa; phylum Chordata; class Actinopteri; order Siluriformes; family Pangasiidae; genus Pangasius; species Pangasius djambal. The sequence goes on from CM040980.1 coordinate 1,398,241, forward strand.
AGAACACAGAGGAAGAAGGCAAGAAGCAAAAGAAAGAAAGAAGGAAGGAAGGAAGGAAGGAAGGAAGAAGAAGGATAGAAAGAACGAGTGAAAAAGCAAAAGAGGAAGGCAGGAACGAACAAATGAAAGAGAGAGAAAACAAAGAAGAAAGAAAGAGCAAACAAGTGAAAGAAAGAAAGAAAGAAAGAAATGAATGGAGGCAGGACGTATAGAAGGAGTTAATAAGCGAAAGAGGAAGGAAAGGAAGTACAAAAAGAAAGAAAGCAGGGAAGAAAGAAAGAGCGAAAGAATAGAGAAAGATGAAGAAAGATATGATATGACGTGATTGTAAAGTGGGCGGAGCTTAAAGCCTTCTTGCTAAGTTTCAGATAATGCAGTGGATGAAAATAAAAATAGGGAAATAAACATTATTCTGTTGCGTCTGGATATTTTGTATGACTACAGCTTGAGAGGAGACGTGCTATAGATGCAATTTATCCAGAAATCTGAAGAAGAAAAAAAAAAAACCACGAAAAAAACTGAGTGACCAAAAATGTCGTGACCTTCACGAACTAAAATCCTGAACATCAGATGGTTAAAAAAAACGATGGAACAGATTTCACTCAGTCATTATATCGCATATGATATGGTACAACCTGGAACTGGAGGTGAGGTTCCAACAAGGAAATGATGTTATTTAGAAACAGAGACACACAGGTTCCAGGTTAACACTCCCCAGGTTCCTGCGTGTATGCTTTTAACAGTACGACTTATTCAGATTCTCTGGAATTTAAAGTGAGAGAGCAAAGTGAGAGCTCCAGGCTCCGTGCAGCTGGTGAGCTTGTTGGCCAGGCTCGCTCTGTTTGAATAAAATCCTTGCTTTAAAGTGCTGGAATAATGAACATGTCAGGATGGTACAGGGAGGAGACAAGCTGAAGCTGGAGGTACACAGATCCCCCCCTCTGTCTGCAGATGGGTCGTTCCAGTGTGACCTCATTCAAATCAGGTCTTCTGTTTCCAGAGATGATGTTGATCTCAAAAAGTGTGGGGGGGAAAAAAAGAAAAAAAGTGCATCATATTTGTCTTTGGCTACTCTTAGACGTGTCCTGATTTTCTATTTAAAATCAAGTTAAGCAAATACGAATCCGAGCCCCGAAGACAGCCGAGCTGAACCGCCGTCCGCCATGTTTGTTTTGATCTCGTCACGTTTGTGAGAAATTCTGAGAGATCCCGCGTTTCCAGGAGTGTGTGGTGTTTTATTTAGGCGTTAGTGATGATCCAGAACAAAATGCTGCATGTTATATTCTGGTTATATCTATTAAACAGCTTTAAACGTTGGTCTTTCAGTGTTTCAGTAAAATGTTTTTGCGTGCCGCTTTTAGCTACATGCCCTGTTTGTTTGCTGTTTATACTCCTTGCTGAGGTGGATCTTTAAAAATAAAAACGTGTCATTTTGGGTCACGTCTCGTCAGGTTGCTGTTTAGCGTGGAAACACGACGACAAGTCGTGGCCGTGTTGAGGTGTGACCAGACTGGTATTTCAGGAGCGAGTGGTCACTGTGGCGTTAGCGAGGCCGTGCCCAGTCACACGCGCTCTAATAAAAGCACAACACAGCGAGCGCTCGTCTCCCGAAGCGCAGAACCAACGGGTCCAGATGGTTCTTCATCTGCAGCTTCAGCAGCAGCACCAGCAGGTCTGAGATCTTTAATCTGGACCTCATTATCAGAGCAGAGACGACAAATCTGACCTGAGAACAGCGAGGAGGGAAAAGAGAGAGACAGAACGACACCGCCGGGGATAAACACAAAGATCAGGGCCACACAGGAAGTGATGACACTACTCTGTCTACTTATAGGTGAAGAGCAAGGGGGGGGGGGGGGGGGACTTAGCAAGAGGAAAAGAGAGAAAGAATGAATGAATGGCAGAGACAGAGAGAAAGAAAGCTAAACAAGGGAAGGAAGAAGACAGCAAGAGGAAATAGGGAAAGAAAGCAAGAAACAAAGCGTGAAATAGAGAAAGAAAAGAAGGAAGTAAGGAGGGAAAGAAGGAGAGACAGTGAGAGTGAAAGAGAGAAAGAAAGCAAGAAGAAAAAGAGAAAGAAAGAATGAATGGTAGAGAGAGAGAGCAAGAAAAAAGCTAAACAAAGGAAAGAAAGAGACAGCAAGAGGGAAAGTGGGAAAGAAAGAAAGAAAGAAAGAAAGAAAGAAGCGAAATAGAGAAAGGAAGGAAAATAGGAAGGAAGGAAGGAAGGAAGGAAGGAGACTGTGAGAGGGAAAGAGAGAAAGAAAGCAAGAAGGAAAGAAAGAAAAAATAAAAGAAAGAAAGACAGAGAGAGACAGAGAGACAGAGAGAGAGAGAGACAGAGAGACAGAGAGAGAGAGAGAGAGAGAGAGAGAACAGAGTGGTTAGGAGTGAGAGTAATAAAGGAGAAATAAAGGTGTGTGAGGTTGATTAAAGCTCCACTGTGTTTAGTTGGAAAACAGATTGGAGAGCACGCTGGGGTCTGAAACAGGAAGTCCATGTGGACATTAGCAGCTGTTAACACATCTAATCCATCTCTCTGGGTGGAGTGTGTGTGTGTGTGTGTGTGTGTGTGTGTGTGTGTGTGTGTGTGTGTGTGTGTATGTATATGTTTCAGCTCAGGGAGGAGATCAGACCAAAACACACACCACAGGAAAACTTAAAGCTTAGAAACGACGCCCAGAAACTACCAGCTGACTGAAGTGACATCATCCTGCTGTCTCTACATGGCCTGCATACCACAGAGAACACGCGCGCGCACACACACACACACACACACACGCGATAGGTTCTGAGGATCATATTGCACACACACTCCATTGTTCCCGAGTACAAGTTCTGAAAAGCTATCAGTCAGTCGCCGCTCCCCTAAAAACATTTTCCAACCTTTTCACGATGAACTTCGTTTCTATAGTAACAGCTCCGCATAAACACATTAAAAACGTGCGTAATCGCTGATGCGGTGGTGTTTTCTGTAAGGAAACGTTTATTTAACATTTATGGAAGGAGTCTCCAGTGTCAGAGCTAAAGCTGCAACTTTAAGTCTTCTGACTTCTTCACGACAGAAGAGTTTACACTTCTTGGTGGTTTCTATGGTAACAGGACAAACTGCGTTTATTTGTCTTAGAGAGAGAAAAAAAAGAGAGGCTGGTGAGGGAACGACTGTTTATAGCTGCTATAACGCAAGTGACAACAGGAACTGACTTGTTTTGCGAGCATTAAATGTAACTATAAACGGATAAACAGTACAACCTGTTGTTCTATAATGAAGATAAATTGTAAACGTTGGTAAACTGCCGTGATGCAAGAGGAAGACCTGTCTGTAAAACGTCCACAAACCTTTACAAACCTACGTTACAGCCCATTCCGCCGCCAGGCTTGCGTTATGCTCACGACTGGTAAGTTAATTAACCTCATTGTCAGGACGCTAAACGGAATTGTGAGAAAGAGTAACAAATTAAAACACCTTTGTGTAGTACACTATTCGTAGCTATAGATGAGTTTCATCACTACGCAGTAAAATGGCGATGGACGGAATTGCGGACACAAATTGGTAAAAAAGTGGCCAAGATTGACCTAAAATGGAGGGAAGGAACGAATAAAACGTGGCCAAGCTTTATTTAAAACGAGGGAAGGAACGAATAAAACGTGGCCACGTAGTAATAACTCGTGGGAACGAATTCTTAATTCGTGGCCACAACATATTG
>CM040980.1:1406947-1419046 GCA_022985145.1 Pangasius djambal
TACTCTATGCTCACATTCAGCCAAATGCTACAAAACTGATAGGACGCCGCTTCACAGTGCAGGTGGATAACGACCCTAAACATACTGTGAAAGCAACTCAAGACTTTTTGAAGGCAAAGAAATGGAATATTCTTCAATGGCCAAGTCAGTCGCCTGATCTCAACCCAATAGAGCTGCTTTTCACTTACTGAAGACAAGACTGAAGGCAGAAAGACCCACAAACAAGCAGCAGCTGAAGATGGCTGCAGTGAAGGTCTGGCAAAGCATCTCCAGGGAGGAAACTCAGAATCTGAGTTTTGAGAACATGGGCTCCAGACTTCAGGCCGTCACTGACTGCAAAGGATTTTCATCCAAGTATTAAAATTATGGTTAAATTTACAATTATGTCACTTTGTCCAAATATCTTTGAGCCCCTGAAAATGGAGGCACTTTGCTGAAAATGGCTGTAATTCCTAAATGGTGAATGCCATATTTTTGTGGAACCTCTTAAAATAAAGCTGAAAGTCTTTGATCACATCTTGATTTAAAAAAAAAAAATTAGACATTAGATTAAGGAAATAAGTTAATTTAAGGAATTGAAGGAATGCCATGGAACATTTAAAATAAAAAAAACATTTAAAATAATGCTGTATACTGTAAGTAGGAAACTTAAGGCACAGCGCCATCTACTGGACTAAACCAGGTGGCGCTGCGTTAATCTGGACTTTGCTGACACCTAGTGGCGGTTTATGAGTTTTACATTTCATATTCATTCTGGAGGTAAAACAACAAAAATCAAACAAACAAACACCAGCCCAGTGTGATTTCCCTGTTATTGTACATCTACTTGATTTATTTAATATTTCTTTTATATATCATCAGGCGCTGGGTTCCTCCCTGGTGTAATACAACCAGTTTCCACTCTGCTGAAAAAACCCCAAAAAAACAATAGAAACCATCACAGAAATTCTAATGTATTCCACTACAAATACCATTACAAACCATTAAAACCATTGCCATTATTGGTCCTTAATGGTATCCACTAGACATAAAAAAACCCCGCAACAAATTACCAGTAGAGACCCACAGGGACCATTACATTTTCCATTAAAACCAGTACAATTCCCATTATAACCATTAAAACTATTGCAAATTCTATGAGAAGTTTAATATCTCAGATACTTAATATAATTTTAACAACTTTATTACATTTTTTAAAGTTTTCTTGTGCAAACATTTGCACATTTATGTAATTCAGCGGACTTGTTTTATATCCATTTTTTCTGACAGTGTGTCCTCTTTGGCATCAAAATAGTGTCACTATCCTGAACATCATTACATTTCTATCACGAATAAAAATGTGAGAAATGTTTTAGGGAGAGAAATAAATTAACATTATAAATGCACCGTTTGTTAAAGAATAATGAATAGTTCATTATTTGGTGTAGTAATTATATTCAATGATCATTTACATTTCTACATTGAGGTCTTAATCAAAAAATGACGGGAAGAAGGAAGGAAGGAGACAAAGTGATTTTAAAATTATTAATGATATTAATATTTTATACATCTCTCTCTCTCTGTCTCTCTGTCTCTCTCTCTCTCTCTCTCTCTCTATATATATATATATATATATATATAATACATATATATATATATATATATTATATATATATATATATATATATATATATATATATATAAAAAGGAAAAAAGAACAAAGCAGGGAGTTTCATTTTTCTTGGGTAAGGGAACTGTAATCCTAAATAATGCATTTTAAGGGGAAAAAGAAAGTTTTACAAACCAAGTGGCGCTGTTCACTTTTTAATCCTCACTCTGCTGCCACCTAGTGGTCCTTTGTGATTATTACAATATAAAATGAATCTTGTTCAATACTGAAATAGTACTTAAGACTCATATTTAATTCAAAGGAGCCAAAAATAATGGTGTGAGGTGATTTACCTATTTTTGGAGACATGATTATTGGCTGAAGAGTTAAATCAGGTGTGTTAGATCAGGAAAATCACCAAACTGTGCAGAATAATCGGCACAGGACTAGGTGTGTATAGATTTAAGATGATAATTAGGACTTTCTCATCTTTATTATATCATTATAACATTTTTTGTAACACCTTTTTACATTCAAACATGGCAGTAGTTGTATATTTGCATGTCAGTATGTTGTCAAGTCATGCTTTTCACAAGTGATTTTACTCACATTAAGAAAAGACTCCCTCTAGTGTTCATTATTAGAACAAACTCTAAATCTGGCCATGTTTCTAAAATGGAGTCTTTCTTCCCCACACTGACAGATACCAACATTCACCTCACTATTTATTTTTGCCCATTTCTCAGTTTTTAAGAGATCATTTCTTTCCACTTTGTCAGACACCTCATATTGGAGACATTCACAAAGCCATATGGACTTGGCAGTATGTGTAGATGAAGCTCCGTCCTGCCCTCAAGGTGTTTTTTTGTTTCCATGATTGCCGTGTATTTCCCTCCATCCAGCTTACCCTCAATCCTGACAGTTTCCCAGTCCCTGCTGATCCCAACAACATGATGCTACCACCACCATGTTTTACAGTGAGGATGGTGTTATTAGGGTGATAAGCAGTGTTGGGATTCTGCCCAGCGTAATGTTTTGCATCAAGGCCAAAATGTTCACTGTTGGTCTCATCAGATTGGAGAAGGTTTTTCCACACGTTTGCTGTGTCTCCAACATGACTTTTGGCAAAATCTAAACAGGATTTCATACGGCTCACTCAGCTTTATGGAGTGTCCAGGCTGCAGTAATCCTGTGAACAGCTTCCGGGCTACATATCCCTCCAGACTGTTCAGAGTTCCTCTTGGTCTTTTAGTTGTTGACTTCACTGACTTTTGATGGACGACCTCGTCTAGGCGGAGTCACAGTTGTCGCTACACTGAATGTTCAAAGTTTGGGATACTTTTACAACCAAACCCTGATTGGTCATTTTCTACAATTTTGTCCCAGACTTGTTTTGATACTTTTTGCTTTTTATGATGCTTTTTATTTAGGTATGTTCTCTAACCATCTCTTGCCGGAAAAGGTGTATTTATATTGAGATCACGTGACTCTTTAATTGCACACAGGTGGACTCCATTCAACTGATTATGTGACTTCTAATGGTAACTGCTTACATCAGAACTAATTTAGAGCTTTCACACCAGGCTGTAACACTACACAATGTGGAAAAGTTCAAGGGGGCAAATACTTATGCAAGGTGCTGCAAATTCAACATACCATATTGGGCTGTATTTCTCAGTGTGAACACAGTAGACAGTTATGTACACTCAAAAGTAGTCTAGAATAGTAAATACTAAAATTGAGACAGAGTGGATAATAAAGACAGGCAGAATAAAAGCGAGTCTGGTCTTGCAGTGCTGGAAAACCCAACTGTTTTTATTTTCTACATTTTTTGTGACTACAGAAATGCTGAAACATTTCAACACTGAAAAAAAGCATGATGACGTCATCACTCGCTTCTGTTTTTTTTTTTTTTTTTTCTCTTTTTTTTTCTTGCTTAGCAAACACAGTAGATGATATTGCACGGCAGAGGAAGAGAGAGAAAGAAACAAAGAAAGGAGAGAGAGGGAGAGAGGGAGGGAGAGCAAAGTCGGACAAGAAAGAAAAAGCACACTGTTAATTAACGCAAACTGTGAGGCGTTACAGAAACACAACCGGAGAAGGATGCCTAGTGCATCGTTCCCGTTTTTTTTCTTTACCAGACACAGAATAGATAAAAAGCACAGAAGATGAAGCTTAGACAAAAAGCGATAAAACATAAAACTGCATGACACAAGAAGTGCTCAGCTAGTAAACTGGAACAACGCAGTTCGAGCCACTGCTTTGGGGAAAAAGAAAGAAAAATAAGTATTTATCTAAATATGATCATCGCTCGAAGAAGAAGTCCATTTTTGGACTGAAAAACAAGAAAAACTGAAAGAAAGGAAGAAAATGAAATCATGATTTTTTTTTGTGTCTTTTCCAGATGATTGTCATAGGCGCTCAAAATATTGTAGGGCACACACAGAGCCGGGCCTTCGTATCAAACAGGAACTCCTTTTCCGCGACAACCAACTGGGACGGGGGCGAAAAAATAATCAGAGCGATCCCGATATTCACACACAATGAGACACTGCAATAGTCATGAACGGGATATCGCAATATTCACACACAACAGGATATCGATATCCTCACGTACAATGAGATATTGCGACATTCACGAACGGGATATCGCAATATTCACGCATAGCAAGATATCGATATCTGAGATATCACTATCTTAATGCACAGAGATATCATAATATTCACAGACAGTGAGATATTGCGATGTTCACACACAATGTAGACATCTTAACACACGGGATCTTGATATCTTCAACTGTGAGATATAGCAATATTCATGCACGGCGTGATCTCGTGATGCTCACGTACAATGAGATATCGATATCTTCACGCACGGGATGCACGACGAGACACACCTACTGATATAGTGTGATATTCGTGTGCATTAGGATACACGAGATATTGACATATCTCACTTTTCACACACCTCGAGATATGTGCGTAATATTCACGAGCATCACTGTATCACAGCACATCGACATATCTCTATTTACGTCTGTCAGTGCATGTGCGATATCCATGCGCCTGGAGTTATCGTGATGTTTCCGCACAGGTCGTGGAATTCACGAGCGCTGTGTCAGTGTGATGTTCCTCACGTCTGTGATACAGTAACATTCATGAACATCGCCATATTGAAATATTCACACACACTTACGCAATCACTGTTCACGCCCGTCGAGATGCAGATATCATGACACGGCGTTAAGATATCTTAATATTCATGTCTCTGTATTCACGTACATCATGCTGTTCAAGAGATGCTACAATTTTCAGTCTTGTTGAATTATAACAGTGTTCGCGTCATTCCAGATGTTTCATGCGCAGGTATACTGAGCTATCGCAATATTCGTGCCAGCTGACAAAATCACAAAATTCTTGGACGGTGAGATACTGTCTCACACACCAAGACATCAACACAACACTGTGTGATTCATTAGGATGGGAGAATTTTTTCAGATCGACAGGGGAGGAGAGGAGAGAGAGGGACGGAGGGGTTGCAAAACACACACACACACACACACACACACACACACACACACACACACACTGCGTTCCCTGCGTGCTCTGCCTTTTACTCTCTTCCTCTCGAGCATCTCGTGCTACAAGTGAACTAAAACACACAGCTCTATTCAAGATTCCTAGTATAACGGAGTGATCGGAAACAGAGAGTGTGTGTGTGTGTGTGTGTGTGTGTGTGTGTGTGTGTGTGGGCGAAGGTGATTGTACAACATAGAATGTGACAAAACCAACGCCGCTGCATTATAGCACAATCCTAAAAATTCATACGATGAAACTGGTGTGTACAATTCTGATTGGTTCATGTTACCTCAAGGGGGCGGGGTTTATGCTTCATTTGGCATTGACTTGGGTGGCTTTCTCTAGTCGAGAATGTTTTTAGAAAACGTTTGTGCAAAGGCTCGGTCCAAAAAACACAAATCCAACAATTATAACAAAACGATCCGGAGTAATCTTCCGGTCACATGATTCGTACGTCAATGCAGTGATAAAACTGTAATTTTATAAATCAGACACATCAATTCTCAACTCCTGGTTTTTTTCTCATGTTACGTTGTTACTACACCGATGTTACGGTCACGAATCACAGTTCACATACTTGCAACTTTCATGCTACATACACGGAAAACTGATGTATAAATAATATCACAGGAGTAAACTGAGGAGTCTGGACTTGTGAAATAGTCGTTTTGAAATTTCTTCTCCACTCACTGCTGTTCTACTGAGTGTCAAACTACTTCTAACAATTTCTCTGATGTTTAAGTGCAGTGTGACATTTAAAAAAAAAGTTGTAATCATTTTATAATTGCAAAGATTCAAGCTTTTGATAACATTTTTCTGGTCCTGAAATTAGCTCCGCCCCCCAGCTGGAACAGAACTCAATAATGCATATGTAGGTTCAACAAATGGACAGGGTCCATAAATCTTTTCATTGCAATTGCCCTTCGCCTCGCAGGCTGAAGAGGGCGCTAAAACTTACAAACTGCACCTTTAAGGTTATAAGTCTAATTGTGTTGACGCTTTAATACTAGATGTGTTGCGCGTTGTGGTTAGTACGGAATACTGGATGAAACTGTCGATCAAATCCATGGCTCCTCCCTGCTTCGTTGTCTAAGCCCCGCCCCCTCGGATTGTACGTTCCCACCACCACTTCTACAAAAAACCACACACACACGCCTTCACACACAATAAAACGGCCAGTGAGGTCTAAATGTAAAGCTTTCATATGTGCAGCGTGAATAAAGGACAAGAAATGAAGGAAATGAAAACAACACACACAGTTTGTGTGATTTCAGTGACAGACAGAAATCTTTCCCAGGGTGTGTGTGTGTGTGTGTGTGTGTGTGTGCGCGTCTGAGGGAGATGTGTTTCTGGCAGTGTTTTGATTGCAGAACCGTGTGCCAGCCGAGACACAAAAGATCGCACGCCTGCGCCGCGTCCACGCTTCCGTCAGAAGGCCAGAACGTAAAACCGAACGTCCCCTTTTTTTTCTGGTTTTGTTTTGTTTGTTTTCTTTCTTTTTTTTTTTTTTTTTTCCAAAAACCCTACTATGTACAAATCTATATTTTCTACAAATACATAAATTAAAACAGACTCAAAGAGGTACAAAATGAAATGAAACGAAATCACACAACTGAGAAAAGAGGAAAATAGATAAACACATATAAACACGGCATCACAGCAGTTGGTTTTTTTTACCCTGTAAAAAAGAACAGCCTACATTATCGTTATCGTTATCGTTATCGTAACCGTATCGCACATAGCATAACACAACTTTCAATCAAAAAATACGTTTCTCTTTTCCTTCCTGCAAGTTTTGAAACTTGCCATCAGTGAGCGAAAGAACACAGCACTTTTTAAGCCAAACGTCAAAAATAAATAAAGATATTTTTACGAATCGACATGAACAAGTTCGCAAAATAATCGAGTTTCTGCCTCAAACACATAGACTCTCTATACAACACCACCGTAAGCTTTTATTAGTATGAGGTATTCTGAGACATTTGGTAAAAACACGTACACGGCCCGGTACGGTGGACACGCCTACCAGCAAAAAGGGGGCGGGGCTAGTGGTCGATTAGTGTTGGGGAAAATAGGGCTTAATAGGGGAAAGAGGAGGAGCTTTGGTTTATCAGCAAAAGAGTTGGAGAAAGGGAAAAGGTATGTTTTTGTTGCATGGCTGCACTGGTGAAAAGCACCACAGTGAGAGAGAGAGAGAGAGAGAGAGAGAGAGAGAGAGAGAGACTGTTAATCTTCATCAGTGGCCCTTCTAGAGGCTGAGGTATTTTAATAGTACAAGAAGAGAGAGAGAGAGAGAGAGAGAGAGAGAGAGAGAGAGAAAGAGAGATTGAGAGGTTAACGGCGGTTTAACACTTTGGTTCAAGCAAGGCACTCGTCCTGTGAGTTTTTTTTTTTTATCAAAGTCGCACGAGCACGGATGAAAAAGAGAGCACGCGGAGTGAAGGAAGGAAGAAAGAGAGGGAGAGAGAGAGAGAGAGAGAGAGAGAGAGAGGGAGGGAAAGGAAAGGAAGGCTGGGCGATCATCACACCGTCCATTTTATCCACCACATCATTCACGTAGGCCGTGCAAAAGAGAGGAAAAAAAAAAAAAGAAAAAAAAAAGAAACATCTTTGGTATTCTTTGGTATCATTAACGTGATAGAAATCACTAATGGAAACTGAGTGAGGTAGCATCTTTGGTTCGCACTAAAAATATAAGCAGGTCTGAAGATATTTCCGTCTTTTCTACACGAGGAAGCAGCGTTCTCTTCTCGTCGTCAAATGGAATACTCATAAATAGATACCCAATATATAGATATAACATTTTTTTGGTAAAGCTAACCACACCACACCACAAGTGACCAGGAACAACCAGGCCAGAAATCTCGTGACTGATGGAGTGGACCGAATGCAACCGCTTCCTCGAGGAGGAACGCAAAGCCCGTAGTGCTTTCTTCCAAACCGGGTAATGCATAGAATTCTTCAGCTAAGTGAAAACCATAAGCCAAGGGTTAGTAGGTTTGAATCAGATACTGTGATAACAGGACATTACACTCTATTTTAAGTTTGTGTGTGTGTGTGTGTGTGTGTGTGTGTATGTGTGTGTGTGTGTTCTTAAAAATCCCTCAAGGAGGTAGTATCCTACACGTGGACAATTCATGACACCAGTAAGGTTGCTAAAAGGTTGACATTTTATAGGATATTCTTCCAGTCAGGGATGTTTCAGCTCCCACCTGCCCCCTAGTGGATATAATGAGAATAACAACACACACATACACTTGCACTCTGGGGCAAAAAAATAAAAAAAAATGGGCTGAGCTTCGGTTCACTACAAAAGAGTTTCTTGTTTATCAGTCTGAAACCTGAATGGAGAAAGTCCTAGCAGGTGGAGAGAAAAAAACAGAAGTTTACCATAAAAACGCAGAGTGTCTGTCTGTGGACGAGACGCCTCCAAGCCGACAGCGGAAATGATAAAAAGCTCCGCCCACTGCATTTCTACTGGCGCGCAAGCTAAAGGTTTGCGAATTCACACGTCAAAACTAAAGAGAAAGTCATCACAAAGTGAAAGTAACTGCTACCAGAAGTGAATTCTTCACTCTTAAGTGCATTGTTGTTGGTTTTTTTTTTTTGAGGCTTGGAGAATTTTGTTTACTTTTGGTGTAAAAGTGTAGCTTTCTGCCCTCACCTTATGGCTAAACCGTAGATGTTGGCACATCTGTGAACTGACACAGTCTTTATTTGTTTGTTGCCTTTTTATTCATTGTGTGAAATTAAAAGTATTACATATTTCATGCACCATTTGTTTTGGCCCCTGATTGTTATTAAAATAAAGTATGACTCCCGTTAAGCACCAGACTTTCACTGTGTGTTGGTGGAGTTTGCTGCTAATGAATAATGCACATAAACTTTCCAGTACCATGTGATACCAAAATCAAAAGTGTAACCTTGAAATTTTGGAAATCGTGGACTCCAGTGACGACGTTAGCCGAGTAAGAGCACGGCTAATCCTGGCAGCTTTACATCGTGATTTAACGTAGGTGCTTATTTACAATCCGCCTTCAGTCCCTGCTTATGGGCGTGGTTAACCGTCGGCGGAATAGCGTCCCTCTCGGGCTTATGATTGGTCGATTACGTTTTCACAGCGCAGGTGCTGAAGCTGCCCGATGAGGGTCGATCTTTGGTGTTTAGCTGCTGGCGTTTATTATTTTTTTAAAACATAGATTGAGCAAAGTATTTTAAAGCTAGTGAAGTTTTCCCTGAACGTATCACGCCACAAAGCGTAGAGCGATTGGACAAAGTGTGAATGATTTAAGCACAATGATTTAAGTTTCTACCAAATTGTTTTTGATTAGAGTGTAGAAATTTGGAGCAGTCTCTTTAACACACGCTTCTTTGGTTCCATACTTGATTGATTTCTGCACGTAAAAGTGAAATGGTTACAGATGATGAACGAAACGCATCCTAATTTTCCTGACAGTTAGGAAGAAAGCACTACGAGGAGGACGGCATTCGAGGAAAACCGTGGTAAGATGCTACAGCTTCATGTTTTTATCCTCGAACCCTGGAGAATTTTTTTTTTTTTTCAGGAACGGGGGAAGGAGGGGCGAAGGTGGGTGAAAAGGGGCGGGGCTCGAAGCACATGAGTGACATCATCATCATCATCATCACACCTGTGCTCGTCTCCGTTTGGACACAGTGCTTAAACTCGTGAGATATCACACGCCTCAAATCGCGCTAAATAATCCCAAAAAAACAACAACAAAACAATACAACAACTCCAAGGCGGAGTCAGCGTCCAATCAGTGATGAGAAAGAATCCAACCAATCACGAGGATCGAGAATGAGGGGCGTGAGTGTGGGAAACTGCTGACAGGTGTGTAGATGTTTGTATGACCAATGATTCGACAGTAACACTTCTTTTTTGCAGACATAAACGAATGAAGTCTTAAATACTCGCTGAAGAAGAAGAAGAAGAAGAAGAAGGAGAAGAAGAAGAAGTCTTTGGTTGTTTGGTTGTTTTTTCTTTGGATATTATAAATATCAGTATTGTACAAGTCTTAAGGGCAAAAAAACGCTGTCCAGAAGTTCTCTGGCTTAGTTTTTTTTTCAGGTTAAAGCTTTTCCACCGAAGGTTTTTTTGGGTCAGTCTGCAGCTGTTACGCTTTGGTACAAGTGCTGGAGGACGAGTTGGCCGAGTTGGAGCCTCCATCATCCAGCCACTTATCGAGACTCCGCCGGCGAGCGTTCATGAAGAAGTTGCTGACGGTGGCGAGCTCCAGGCCCAGCTGCTGAGAGATGGTGATTTGTAACTCTTTGGACGGGCGCTTGTTCTCTTTGAATATTGCATGTAAAGTCCGACGCTGGACGTCGGTGAAAACGAGTCGCGGTTTCTTCGAGACGGTTCCGCGCTCGTTTTTCCCGTGTTCCTGCTCCTTCCTTTTGCACGCTGAAAGAAACAGAAACAGATGTAGGTGTAAGACATCAATCTCATCATCACTCACGTTTCCCTTTAGCCCAAAATCTAGCTGATAATCCCGGACATGTTCAGGGAGTTTAGTAGCTAGTTGCCTTAATTTATCACAGACCTGCGTACATTCCATAAAAGCTTCATAATTAGCTCCAAACTTTAAGCCACGCCTCCTCCCGAGACTGATCCTAACAGCAAACTGCGTTCTGAGGAAGGAAGTGACATCACTACGACTGTCTTTCCTCTCTGTGATGTTGTACCGTCGTTCATATTCATAGATAACTGTGAGTCAGAAAGCTCATCAGCAATTAGTTTCCTGTAACTGCACGTCCCCAAGCGTTGGCAATTTGCCAACAATTACATTTCTTTTGCTAAGGAACAACATGTTGTACATTTTATCTGTTTATAGTTACATTTAATGTGCATGAAACTAATGTTATAGCAGCTGTAAACAGTCGTTCCATCACCAGCCTCTCTTTACTCTCTCTCTATGACAAAACAATCGCAGCTCGTCCTGAAGACGTCGGAAAACTTACAGTCACGGCTTTACCTCTGACCGTTACGAAGCGCTGACACTGGAGACTCCTTCCCTAAACCTTAAATAAACATCTCCTTACAGCAAACTTCACCACATCAACGATTTTTAAATCCGTTTATCTAGAGCGTCCGCCGTACGCGTCCCTGTGAACGAGCTGTTACTATAGAAACGATAACGTTTTAGAACGAGCTGCTGTTACAGAAAAATGAATCAACACCTTCTGACCAATCAGAATCCACAATTCAACAGCGTTATAAACTCAATACTGGATTATTTTATGGATTATATTTATTCTGACTTCTGTGTACTCTTCCTCGTCTATACATCTCTTCATGGATTAACACTGCAGCTGTGGGAAATGTCTGTTATTGCTCTTTTCAACTGCTTGTGAGTTATTTTTACTTTCTATTTTCTTTCATTTTTAGATTTGTTCATTTTATTTGCAAAGCACCTTGTGTATGAATGCAAAATACATTTCACATACATACATATCAAAATACATATACATATATTTACATATAAATAAATTGTACCTTTCTTAACGTAAAGTTGCTCCACTCCGCACTTTCAGAAGAATAACAGCACTACTCTGCCTTTCCTTGTCTCTGTTATCTTCTCTACCTTTATTTTGTATATCTCTCACTTGGAAATATGGATGTAGTGATCTTTAAAAAAGTTTTCATCTACATAAATGGGCTGTTATTAGTTTCATATTAAATCTTTAAAGGTATAGTATACGCACCTTTCTACATCAAAGCATACACAGTACAGGTAAAAAAAAGGCGTACGCTTGACGTCACCTCCTCTGCGATAAGAAAGGTTTCGTTTAGTGTCCTTGTTTTCGGAGAGTTTCTCACTTTAAAGCTGGTTTTTAAAATAAAATTCTAGTCAAATTCTATTGCAGATATTCCCTTGGTGTGTGTGTGTGTGTGTGTGTGTGTGTGTGTG
>CM040980.1:1426875-1436875 GCA_022985145.1 Pangasius djambal
GAAGCAGACGGACACGTTCATCTCTCTAAACACTGATTATTTTTAATTTAATTTAATTTAATTTAATTCTCTAAAAATTAAAACCTTAGAGTATGCCAGTATGGAGTACGCACCGTATTAACATATTAACATATTAACACACACACACACACACACACACACACACACACACACACACAGTCCTCAGTGCTCCTTCTTCACCTGGCCTTCTCTGGTTTATTTTAGGTTTATCTTAAAGTTATAATATGTTTGTGCTCAGTGTGTCAGCGCTCCTGTTTAACACAGACAATCATCTCATCTCCAGTCTCAGGGAAAGAGCTCTGATCTCTACCTTCCTTTATCTCGTGCACCTTCAACAGTTATATCTTACTTAGACATGTGGATATAGTGACCTCTAAAATGATTTAAAATTCCTTCATAAATAGAAATAGAAATAGAAACAGAAATACACATGATATGCATCTTTCTAAGTAAAAGAAACACACTAGTGGTATAAAACATGTACTTGGCGGTACCACCCCAGCACCAAGGAGCTTAGCTTCCCCCAAGAGTGTACACTTGTGTAAAGGAACTACACAAGCCGCTTTTAGAGTGATGTCGTTTACACAATTTTTAAAACAAAACCTTCCGAAAAGATCATTCTGGGTGATTTTATGGACTGTCTCACTTGGGGAATCCCTGAAAGTTCCAGCAGGAACCTTGCTCTTAAAGCATCAGTGGTTCTCCAAGAACTCTAACTGGTTCAACAAGAACCACCGACAACAGCAACGACAACAACAACAACAATAAAAGCCCAGCAGATGTTTCTTCTTTTAAACCCCAGTGTGTGAGTGTGTTAGATTATTTCTCACGGTGAGTGTTTACATGTTGGAGATAAATACAGAGCAGAGATGTGCTTCTCTTTACATCGCTTCAAACCGGATCCGGTTCTGTGTGTGAACAGACCTGAGATCAGACGCAGATCTTCCAGTGCCAGAGCTCCAAACCCTGCTTCTTCTCTCCTCCCTTCTCTAATCCACTTCTCCCAACACATTTCCCTCCACTCTCCTATGCTACTCTTTTTCCCTCTAGTCTTTTTCCTTCTGGACAGCGACCTTGAATGTTGGAAAGGCGATATATATATATATAAAAACATAACGAATTATTATTATTATTATTATTATTATTATTATTATTATTATTAATAATAATAATAATAATATTAATAATAAATTCACGCCAACTGTGATTCCAAGTCCAGCTAGTCATAAATAAACATTAGGAGTATTAATGATCAGTACTCAATCAATATAATCAATACTTTAATATTTATTTAGTTCTCAGAACAATGGGATTGTTTTATAAAATAAAAAAAACTAAAAGTAAAAGCTTTGAGATGACAGACAGGCGGAGGCTTTATTTAAATTTTAGGACACACGGGGTTTGTTTATGCATCGAGAATGTATTGTGGAGGAGGGTCCTAATAATAATAATAATAATAATAATAATAATAATAATAATAATAATAATAATAATAATAACAGACCCACATGAGGGACTGACCTGCGAGGCGCAGCGCGGACATCCTCTGGAACTCGGGCTCCTGCAGCCACTTCCACATGCGGCGGAAGGTCTCGCGGCCGGACTTGAGCTTGCTCCAGGGTTTGGGGTTCCGCAGCAGGTCGGAGAGCGTTCCCTGCGAGCGGCACAGCACGCGCTGAGCGAAGATGGCCTGCGGGATGCTGTAGCGCTTCAGCTCCGTGGTGATCCTCTGCGCCACCTCCTTGGTGTTCACCTCCTCCACGGGCGCCGCGTGCTCCCGGTCCCGCGCGGCTCCGAGAGCTCCCTGCGCGTGGTGGTGGTGGTGGTGGTGGTGGTGCCCCTGCGCGCTCAGGTGCGCGTGCGGGTGATGGGGGTGATGGTGGTGCTGGTGGTGGTGGTGGTGGTGATGGATGCCGTTGATTTGCACCATCATGCCGGTCGCCGGGGAGGAGGACGAGGACGAGGACGAGGACGAGGTGGACGAGGTGACGCTGCTCGCGTGCATGGCGGGGTGATGGGAGTCGAATCCGGCGGGCGCGAGCATCTTCTCGTGGGCGTAAGGCGGCGGCGGCGGCGGCGGCGGAGGCGGGGGCAGTGCATGCTGGGAGCCGTGGATGGCGCCCATGCTCGCCACGTCCTTGTGGTAGGGCGCGTAGAGGTTGTTGACGGAGGCCAGCGCGCGCTCGTCCCGCATGAGCGTGAAGCTCCCGCTGACGTTCCCCGCGATCCTCTGGTGAGGATGAGCGTGAGGATGAGGATGATGAGGAAACTTGTCGGACACGGTGGAGATGGGAGGTAAAGGCTGCAGCGGCGTGAGCGTGGTGTACGTGCCGCTCATGCCCATACCGGCGGTCGCCTCGCACGCCATGGCGCCGCTCATCGCCGCGTGCAGGTGGCCCGCGAGGCCCGCGTGCTCCGGGGGGCGGTGCTGATGAGGATGCGGATGAGCGTGCGGATGATGAGGATGAGGATGGTGCGGATGAGCAGGATGAGGATAGTCGCCGCTCTCTAGGATTGACGCCATGCCCGCCGCGGAGCGCGCGTGGACCGCCGCCGCCGCCGGCTCATGGCTCGCGCCGTGCAGATCGCCCAGGCTCTCCATCGACAGCTGCGCGTTCATCGTGCGCGAGAGCTCGTGGACAAATCATCTATCTGCTCGCCAAAGAGTCAAAAGTTCCTCACGTGCGTAAAAGTTTCTCCTCCTTCGCCTCCTTATCCCGTGTAGCCTCCTTCTCTCGATTTTATTATTATTGTTATTTAAAAAATATTATTATCAAGTTCCTTTTTATTTCAAATAATAAAAAGTCTCCCTTCTTTTTTTTTTTTTAGAGATTTTAGTTTATTTTCCGATCGCTTTGGTTTGGCTTTTTAAAGAAGGAAAAAAAAAAAAAAAAAAAAAAAAAAAAAAAAAAAAAAAAAAAAAGAAAAACAAAAGATTCTCCAGCATCCAGCATGATTAAAAAAAATATTAACAAAAAAAATGTTTTTTTTTTTCAAATTTATCCAATCGGTTTGGTTCGCAAAAAACAAACAAACAAACAAACAAACAAACAAATAAAAAGAGAGAGAGAAAGAAGAGGAATAACTAAACTGAAGGCGTGTGAGTTTAAGGCCCCGGTCTGTGTGGCAGCGCGCGCTGGGCCGTGGCGGTGTCAGGGCTCTCCGTGGGTCCGGCCATGCCTGCTGCTGCCGCCGCTGCTCCTCTTGTGTTTCTTTTCTTCGACGCTTCTGACTGACTGATTGCTGCGTTCCCCTCCAGCGCGCATGCGCACTCGCCATTCCGCGCGGCCCCGCCCACCGCGCTTTAGCCCTTTGTGACGTCGCCATTCAGGAAGCGAAGTGCAGCGCGCGCTGATTTTCAAAGAAACATATGCCAGGGTTTGTATAAGGAGATTTTTGTTTATTTTAATTTTGCGTGTATTTCATCACCAACTTAACATTTAGAATATCAGTGAAAGTGCCTTTAAATGAAGCTGGTGTTTTTGTCTTATTGTTCCTCACACTTATTATTTTTAATGACTCATCCTGTACTAATCTTGTGCTCGTCCAATTAAATGTTGCGTACGGTCCGGGGGGCGTGTCTTGCTCTACAGTAGCAGCTTGTTAGCAGTAAACATGGTTCGTTGGTGTGTTTCTGGCTCTGCGTCTTTCCACACACTGTTCCCTTTTCCATCCACCGTTTGGTGGAGAATAAATGTTTACAGTTTATTCACGTGGAAGAGGGCGGAGTTTGTTCAATGGCGGAATGTGGCTACTTCAGTCTGATGGAGAATTCCGTCTTTATACACCGTCTCTGTCAGGAAGAGTCAGTAATATCATTTTATCTACCAAACAGATGTCTCCTGGTGACGTCACCAGCAGTGTTACTGATGCTTTATGCTGACGCTTGGTGACAGTGTGGGTGAAGGCGTGAGAGATGGAGTGGGTGACGGAGTGGGTGAAGGCGTGGGTGACGGAGTGGGTGAAGGTGTGAGAGATGGAGTGGGTGACGGAGTGGGTGAAGGTGTGGGAGAAGGCATGGGAGAAGGCGTTGGTGAAGGTGTGAGAGAAGGCGTGGGTGATGGCGTGGGAGAAGGCGTGGGTGATGGCGTGGGTGATGGCGTGGGTGATGGCGTGGGAGGAGGCGTGGTTGACGGCGTGGGTGGAGGCGTGGGCGACGGCGTGGGCGACGGTGACGCCTAATCTGTTCATATTTAGCCACTGCGCTAAACTACCGTCAGGTGTGTTTAGATTGGTTGGGGGTGTGGCATGGAGTATCTTGAACGCTATTGGCTGTTGAGCGCTTCAACACACCATCACTCTGACTTCCTGTTTCAAAAGGAAATACATCAACCTACGGACTCAAATCACGGCTCTGAAGACGTTTCACGGAGTTTAACATGGCGGATAGGTTTCAGTAGAATGTCTTCTACTCTTAGTCTCTCTTCTATATCTTTATTTTCCTGACCTGGAATTGCGTTTTCAAGCCTGGACTTGTGACATCACGCACCTTGTGACGTCATCTGTGAGCACCTCATTCCTGAATGATGGTAATCATGAGAGAGCAGCTTCAAAACACTTCCTCAAGCGCATCGTCTCCTTGCCCTGTTTCTCAGCATTTCTCAGGAATAAACCTTTCAAAGCTACATTTTTAAGCTAAAGTCCCACTCCAAATGAGTCACCTAACACAAACTAACCTCAAATGTTCATGACACTCCAGCGTTCACTGAAAAATCTGTTCATGAATAAATATTTATTGAAATAACACCCATACACTATATGACCAAAAGTATGTGCACCCCTGACCATCACACCTATATGTGGTTCTTCTAAAAACTGTACAGAACGTCTCTGTGTGCTGTAGATTTACAGTTTCCCTTCACTGGAACTAAGAGGCTCAAACCTGCTCCAGCATGACGATGCCCCTGTGCACAAAGCGAGCTCCATGAAGACATGGTGTGTGAAGGTTGGAGTGGAAGAACTCGAGTGTCCTGCACAGAGCCCTGACCTCAACCCCACTGAACACCTTTGGGATGAACTGGAACTGGAGACTCCTTACACAACATCAGCGCCTGACCTCACTAATGCTCTTGTAGCTGAATGAACACAAATCCCCACAGCCACGCTCCAACATCTAGTGGAAAGCCTTCGCAGAAGAGTGGAGCTCATTATAACAGCAAACACAGGGGGAATAAATCTGGGATGAGACGTTCAACAAGCACATATGGGTGTGATGATCATGGGTGCACATACTTTTGGTCATTTGGTGTGCATTCACACCAGTATGAAACTCTGAGCAGTTTTTTTTCAGAAGTGAAATGTAGATTAATGAGGAAGGAGAGAGTCTGAGGCGCCGTTGTTGGGACCGTTTAGAGTTTTGAACCATAAACTCGGAGAACGTGAGGAATGAACACACTTTATTTATCAATATTAATACATCCAGACATTTAGTTTACATTAAACACATTATAAGAAGATTTTATACAAGTCATGATAATAAAAAATAAATAATCAAATTATTAATCACACGCAGCTACATATATTACATACATATAGCTAGATATATTGAGGAGATGTTTATGTAACGTTTATGGAAGGAGTCTCCAGTGTCAGAGTTGAAGCTGTAACTTTTCGGGCATCTTCAGGACGGAGGAGTTTACGCTTCTTTGCGGTTTATCGTTAACGTGACAAGCTGCATTTTTTTTGTCTTATTAACTTCTAGAGAGAGAATAAAGAGAGTCTGGTGAGAGAACGACTGTTTATAGCTGCTATAACGTAAGTGACAACAGGAACTGACTCGCTGAATGAACATTAAAAGATAATCGATGTTATAAAGTGAGATTAGCATTTATTTACAGGGCACTCAGGAGTCCGGCTGGGTGACAGCTTACTATAGGGACAGGACTTCTACATGTCACAGGTGAAGCCACACACACACACACACACACACACACACACACACACACACACACACACACACACAGCTGCTTGGAGGATGGTAATCAAACACAACAAATCACAAACACAACCATGATGCTATGATATTATACAGGCTAGTGTCTGTAGTGCTCATGGTGGATTTCAGGCCCACCCAGGGGTCCATGAGGCCCAGCCAGGGGCCCAACCGGGGAACCATGAGGCCCAGCCAGGGGCCCACCCAGGGATCCATGAGGCCCAGCCAGGGGCCCACCCAGGGGTCCATGGGGCCCACCCAGGGTTTTTATAACATTACAGGGTACAGGGGATGATATAGGTGTTATTATTTGACATTATAATTATAAGCCTAATTGACCACTTACTTAAATTGAAATAATAAATAAATCAATCAAGAAGTAAACAAACAAACAAACAAACAAACAAACAAATAAATAAATGTGCTTCATAATCGAATCATAATTATGTTCATAACAAGGGGCATGTTTTTAAAATAATATTTGTTTGTTTTATTTCTTTGTTTGGGGAGGAGGGTCATGTACAGTTTTGGCTTGAGATCAGTAATAAAGAAGCTCTCATTGGGTCATTAAACACACAAACAAACAGAAAATAAACAAATAAACAAATAAATAAATAAATAAGCTTGATATTTATATAGTTGGATTAGTTTCATAAAAAGGGACAGGATTTCACTAGGAATAAAAGATCAGGAATAAAATTTCATGGTATCACCAAACACACAAACAAACAAATAAACAAATAAAAACAAATAGATATACAAACAAACAAATAAATAAAAATAGTAAATAAAGGTGCTTGATAGATGAGCAGTTGGATTATGTTCTTATAAAGGGTCCATGATTAAAAGACATTTTGTTTGTTTGTTTGTTTGTTTGTTTGTTTGTTTGTGAAAGCTCGGTGTAGATCGATGTTGATTGTTACATTGCTGTGATTTCTATATTTAAATAAACAGTTTACAAACAATCCCCGCTGACGTCACGGGGGAGGTCTGACTGGCGCGTGAAAACTTCATTACGTGTTTCCATGGTAACGGATCAGTCCACTGGGCGGCGGAATGGGGGGGGGGGGGGCTTCAAGTGTTAACGCCCTTCATTGGAAAACAGTTTAAAGAGCGAACTGGCGCTATTTAATTATTCATTACATATTTAACGCGCACATCAGCGTTTATTACAGCTTTATTAACCTTGTTATTAACGTTGTTATTGTCCGGAGAAGTGCACACACACCGGCGCTCTCCTACACAGCAACAGAGTTAGACTTTCCTTTTCTCAGGTTTTGGTATTTTCCAGCCTTCATTATGCTCGAGTGAGAGTAATGATCATTAATGACAAAAATCACAGCACAAAAAAATGTACTTGTCTAATGATCATAAAGCAAAAGACCTCCAAACCCTAATATTCAGCATTTTAAAATGATCAACAGACAAACAAACAAACAAACAAACAAATAAATAGATTAACAAAACACTACTGAGCAAAAATAATTTATTAACAAAAATATACCTATCTATCTATCTATCTATCTATCTATCTATCTATCTATCTATCTATCTATAGTTTTGCATATTCTAATACTCAGCATTTTGAAATAATAAATAAATAAATAAATAAACTTAGATAAACAAAACCCATTACATTTTAAAATGACAAACAAACAAACAAATAAACAGATTAACAAAACACTACTGAGCAAAAATAATTTATTAACAAAAATATACCTATCTATCTATCTATCTATCTATCTATCTATCTATCTATCTATCTATCTATCTATCTATCTATCTATCCACACACACACATATATATATATATATTTAGTTTTACAAATTGTAATACTCAGCATTCTGAAATGATAAACAAATAAATAAACTAACTAACTTAGATTAACAAAACCCTATCTATCTATCTATCTATCTATCTATCTATCTATCTATCTATCTATCTATATGTAGTTTTATAAATTTTAATAGTCAGCATTTTGAAATAAATAAATAAATACACGGATTAACAAAACACTGCTGAGCAAAAATATTTTATTAACAAGAATATATCTCTATCTATCTATCTATCTATCTATCTATCTATCTATCTATCTATCTATCTATCTATCTATCTATTAGTAAATCATCATCATCAAACTGCGGATTAGTGTGAAGAATAAAGGGCAGTGCGGTAATATTCAGGCAGCATCTGTACCCATTCTCATATTGGTCGATATTTTTCATTCACACCGCGTGTGTGTGTGTGTGTGTGTGTGTGTGTATACGTAGGGGTGGGGCGGCAAGACTATGGTTATACGTTTAAAAATTTAATAATAATAATAATAATAATAATAATAATAATAATAATAATAATATGAATCCCCGGGTCTGCAGTGCGGAACTGTGTGAATAAACGCGCACGCGATATAAACACGAGCCTTTGCTATTTAAAATCCCACTTTTAAAGCCCAGGATGAGGCAAAGTCATCAAATATCGATTTGTTTAAAAAGCAGAAGAAAAACTGTCCAAGATAAAAAAAAAAAAAAAGAGTAAGAGAGAGAGAGAGAGAGAGAGAGAGAGAGAGAAAAGATGCAGAAGAAAGAGAAGTGAAAAGGCAGAAAAATACACAGCACGCGCGTTTAAAGTGATCCATTTCCCCCTGAAGTCGCATGAATAAAACACACACACAGTTTCCTTCCTCAGAGTGAAGTTCTGGACTGAGTTACTGATCACTACACACAGTCCTACTCGCTTTAACAGCTGGAGTAAAAACGAACAGGAGTCACATCTGGAGCGGTGTTTAAGCTCAATCACCACACATGACTATCGCATATATAACATTAATCCCCACTGAATATTCAATAAAGACATGATTATATTCACCAGCACAATTTTACTGAGTGTTTCGCATCATTTCTCTCAGGACAGACATGAGATTTTCTTAATTACAGCTGAAAGAAATGTTGAAATAATGCAGGAAGAATCAGAAATGTCTTTCTTTTTTTAAAAAAAATTCTATTTACTTATTAATATTATTATTATTATTATTATTATTATTATTATTATTATAAGTAGTATTTCGGGTGTTTACCTTTTTATTCAGTCGTTTGTAGTCGTATATATTTATATAAAACCTAATTTAATGATACAGATATTTACTTTTGAGAAAGTGTAATCCTTTCTAATATTTATCTAATATTTATAATGTTAGAAATTCAGTATAATTGTATAGAATTGTATAGAATTGTATAGAATTGTATAGAATTGTATATGTGTACTGTAGTCTCTTTATTATTTATTTATTAACAAGAGCAGTGATCATTAGATTCAAAAAAGTCCTGGCTATGGATTAAAATCTACTGATGTGGAATCTGAATTTAGTACGAATAATAATAAATGTACATGTTTGGCTGCATGCTCATGACTGCAATATATAATACACAGACATTTCTGTAAATATACAAATGTGAAAAGAGATGTAAAGCCGGTTTCGGAAAGTGAAATTGATTGTGAATTACATCATCAGACCATCATCAGACCATCATCAGACCATCATCAGACCACGATCAGGTTTAAGCCTAAGGTCCAGTGGATTGTCCACAGTCACAGAGAGTAATTATTACCAGCCACATCATTATTTATCACTCGAGTGTGAAGTGATGCTTTATTTCCCCTCAAAGCAGCGAGCTGTGGTTACTGTATCATCTGTAATCTGGAAGGACTTTGCATCTCATTCCACACAAAACAAAACAAAACAAAACAAAACAAAACAACACAAAACAAAACAAAACAAAGCAGAGCGAGAGAAAGGTTTTTCTGTGCTTTTCCCCTCAGGTTCTTCACACAGTGTTAAACAGCTCCAATTCTACACTCGTTAGTTCCCACGATCTCAAACTATAATTGTTCTGCTATTTGCGTCAAAATGAAATAATGTTTTATGCGTTTTATTAATTAACACATAATTAATTAATGTAGTCTAACAGTAAGGCTAGAGGACGATATTTTGCAGCTGCTTCTGGTAATTTAATGTTAATGATCACATGACTGTGATTTGGTCAATTCTT
>CM040980.1:1439375-1473179 GCA_022985145.1 Pangasius djambal
CCTGATATGGATCCGCGGCGTGCTGCTGCTGAAAAGAAAGAGAAGGGAAGGAGGGAGAGAAAGAGAGAGAGAGAAAGAGAGAGAGAGAGAGAGAGAGTGATCAATATGCAAATCGCTTTCGCTTGCAATCGAAATGTTCGATCCGCGATTGCAGGCCTTTTTAGCGAGGCTGATGTCAGAGCCGCGGCGCGCGCTCGCCTCGCACTGTTACACAAATAACACCGGCATTGTGGAAAAGAAATAAAACAACAACAACAAAAAAAACAACAACAAAAAAAACAACATGCACAACATTTTGCATTACAAATTAAATGCATTTTGTTAAAAACCAACCACGTCATACACGCAGAAGCTGCAACGCGCATGATGACGCAACGAACGCGCGCGTGAAGACTGAACGCAAAACAGTTTAAAACTGTACAGAATTATCATCTGCGTGTTTATAAATAAACTCTTAAGCAGAGGTGAATTTATCCACATGCTCTCTAAAACCAAAGGGTCCCTGAAGGTGCAGAGGAAGACATGGTGCACAGGAAAAGGGCAGGTGACGTAGAAAACAACAGCAACAACAACAACAACAACAACAACAACAACAACAACAACAAGTGAACTGGAAGCTGCATTAAAAACAAATGAACTCTTTACCAGGGTTAAAATTAACCCCCTGCTCTCTAAAAAGGAACCTTTGAGGGCTGATGTTGTTATTAAAATCCGGAGTATTTTACAATTTCATGTTATTTACCGTATTTACCTTTTTATTCACCTTTCATGTTTCAGAAACATTCACTGCGACCTTCCACCGGTCCCACCAGCCTGCATGATTACTGCAGAGTTATAAGTCTCTATTCTGTGTTAATTCAGCATTAATATTGTGAAATAAATAAACGCACAAACAGCTGAAGTAACATGTGGGTTTGCTGCTCTGACTCTGAGTGTGTGTTCAGTGTTTGGTGTTAATTCAGGACGAAGACACGCCATCTGTCAGGTTCAGCTGGACTTAACAGCAGCCACTCAGTGCTCTATCCTCTTCACTTAACAGTTTAATCTGCTCAGGAAAAAAACTCGTAATTCATCATTCAGGATTCAGGATTCAGGAGCAGTGACCTCTGGACATGAGGAGAACGCCAAAACATCAGTTACAATCAGTGCAGTAGAGAAAGAAAGAAAGAAATCGAACAGTCTGTAGAATTATGGGTGCATTTCAGATGTCATCTGGTGTTTTTTTTGCTCTCAGATGCGACATTTCAGCACATGCTGTTAAACATTAACGCGAGCTGTCGGCTCACCGATGAGCTCTTTAACAGCGCTGCTAGCTAGCGGATGATCTCGGGGAAAACTGGCTCTCGGCCTGTGTATACGCTCAGCTGTATTCCTGTAGAGCTTTAAGCGTAAGGCTTTTTCTTTTAGGTGTAGATGCGATTAGGTTTCAATCAAAGCGCTGCTGAATTAAATCACATACTTTGAGCCAATTTCGGCTAAAATGTCTTGCCGTAATGCGATGCTTTCAGGTTTGATGCTTTCCCTGTCTTTCTCTCTCTCTCTCTCTCTCTCTCTCTCTCTCTTCACGCTTCAGTCTGATGGAGGAGAATCTCAGAAATAGCGCTGATGGTGTGGATATTTCATCTGCAGTTTACAGGAAGCGACTAATGCAAAGAAGAGAGAGAGAGAGAGAGAGAGAGAGAGAAAGAGGGAAAAATTGGAGATGTTTCTGTTTTTGCTGGTTTTTAGACCATCTGGACCATGTGGGGTCAAAGGTCACTGACCTCCAGGACAACACTGAAGAAAATGGGTTCAAATGGCAACCAAGGACACCGGAGAAGATCACGGCCACATTTAATGACCCATCTATCTATCTATCTATCTATCTATCTATCTATCTATCTATCTATCTATCTATCTATCTATCTATCTATCTAACATCTCTTCAATATTTTTTCATCATTATATCTCATACTATCTTTTGTTTGTTTGTTTGTTTGTTTCTTTGTTTGTTTTGCTATTTTATCTAGCAAACACTCAATTGTTGCTACAATTGCTATCTATCTATCTATCTATCTATCTATCTATCTATCTATCTATCTATCTATCTATCTATCTATCTATCTATCTATCTCTTATAGAAAACAAGATAAGTTCTAGAAGATAAGATCTTGTAGATACATCTCTTGTTTATTTGTTTATGTATTTATTTGTTTGTTTGTTTGTTTGTTTGTTTCTTTCTTTCTTTCTTTCTTTCTTTCTTTCTTTCTTTCTGTCACTCTATTTAGGGAACTTTCAATTGTTGCTATGGTTACGTGTCTAATTGTGTTATGAATAATACACATCTATAAATAAAATCTACCAATATTTATATCAGTGTTTATAATAATAATAATAATAATAAGCCAGATGAGGGAGTGTGTATGTATAGCTTTATTTGTGTTACACAGACAGATAAGTACAGAGAAATTTCAATCCTTCAGCACGAGCGCAGACACGAGCGCAGACCACACCGCCGTGTCCTCTGTGTCCTACAGGAGCAGTTTTTGGTTTTTGGGAGTCGGACTCTGACCGCAGAACATCAGAACACCAGAACATCAGAACATCAGAACATCAGAACATCAGAACATCAGAACATCCTGCACAGCTCCTGAATCCCACACTGCGGTCTGGCAGCTCAGCGGGACGTGCTGATAAACAGAGCGCTTAACCATGCTAATCTCTCAGCATTAATTATTCATCCTGCTCTGGCACCTCACTGTCTCAGTGCTGTTTCACTTTCATATACACACACACACACACACACACACACACACACACACACACACACACACACACACACACACACACGCGCGAAACCTGGTGCTGAATGTCAGCTACCTCTTTACACTCTCCAGAGTTGCACTACATAACAACGTAATGACTCCTAAACCCTCTGCTGATTGTTTTAAAGAACAACTTTATTTATTTATTTTTTTTTTTTTTACTTTTTATCTCTTTACAGTTACATTTAATGTAATGGAACATCCATGCAACAAGTCAGTTCCTGTTCTCACTTATGTTACAGCAGCTATAAACAGTCGTTCCCTCGCCAGCCTCTCTTTATTCTCCCTCTTGAAGTTAAAAAAAGAAAGAAAAAGAAAACGCAGCGTGTCATGTTACTGAGAAACCACAACTTTAACTTAAAGTTACGCTGACACTGGAGACTCCTTCCATAAATGTTAGGGAAAATTTCACTCTAAGTAAAAAAGTATCCATTTACTTATGAAGTCCCTGTAAAGGAGCTGTTGCTATGGAAACCACATGAGAAAGAGTACGTTACTATAAACCTGTGCTATTGTCAGAGCTGCTGTTAGAGAAGACGAACCAACACCTTCTGACCAATCAGAACCTTCGGGATTGCAGCTTATATTAGCTGCTGACTAGCTAATATAAATAATGGCACCTGTGTGACGTTTCGACGCTTTCGGGAGTGTGCAGTAATGAGGGATGTGAGATTCAGACTACAGCAGGTCATTTAGGTCACCGTGCTCCAGATATGAATCCCAGAGAGCTCAATATTTCACAAATCACACCGTATATGCAGCGCTGAAGCCTTTATACATGCCTTTATATGAAGTGCATTAAATATAATATAAACCCAAATATCGTTAGATTCAACGCTGTGAATGGGGCAGAAGCACTTTTTCATCCTCTGTTTAATGCACTGATATAAGGAACACAGTGCTGATTCGTAAATACGCCCTACTGGATATAAAGTGCACTACAGTAGGGTGTAAAAGCCCTTATTTCATATCCCATGTAGTGCACTTATGTAGGGAGCAAGGAGGCGTTTGGGATTGAGCCGTGACTCTTATCACACCCTTTGCCCATCCAGCCAAGGCGAGGTGATGAATAGTAAATTACTTATTGATCCGGCTCAGCTGTAGTGCACGTAGCGTAGCGCTAGCACTGTTTCTTTCTTCCAGCAGAAAGGCGGTGATGGTGAATGACAGGACAGCGAGTCCTGATGTGCTCCGTAAGAATAAAAACAACCAGGAATTATAATTATTTTACTGGATTATTATTCATATTATAGATCAAGATGCCAATTTTCTTCACTATAGAGTGGACACTATAAACCTGTAACCTTGAGCAGGGTTTAGAAAATACACACACTCACACACACACTCACACACACACACACACACACACATATACTGAAACCTATCTGATATTGTGTTCTTTAAAAACTACTAAGCGTTAAAATGATTTTCTTTAACTGAAGCACTTGACAGTTAAACATCAAACTCACCTACGCTGTAAATATAATAAATATAAAAAGTATAATAAAGTATAACGTATAAATATCATTAAAAAAAAATCCCAAAATATGGTTGTATGATATGTAAACATTTCCAGTTCCACAAATACATTTCTCGACCAAATCCCACTCCAGTCTTTGCCGTTTGTTACAGGATCTGCTATCTGATGTGTTTTCTCTGATTTCTGATCTACGTTTTTTTTTTTTTTTTTTGCTGGTATCGGCTCATTTATAGCTACATTATACAAATAATTAATTTAATCAAACTACATGTCAATTTATTGTCTTAAAGGCTTATTTTATGGATTATTAGTTTTGGTTTGATGCATGCTGATTAGTGGTGTAACGCAATAAGACCATCTCTATCTGGCTTTAACCCCAAAGTGGGTGTGGCCTAAAATATCAGTATTTTTTCCCAGGTACATCCCTCCATGTGTGTGAGACTGTCTTTTTAATCCTGCTCACACAGTTTTTTAATAATTCTTATAATAATTGTTTGTACCTGCCCACGATATTTCCCAGAATATAAACAAACGAGTAGCGTAATCTAAGCCATCGTGACCCTGACCAGGCAGTTACTAAGGATGAATGAATGAATGAATGAATGCTGTATTTACATCACACAGTGCTGCACGTAAATATTAATGAATGTGGTCTTTGTTTATCTCATGACCTTGATTAGGAATTAGGATTAGCTTCAAAGTGAAAACCTCCGACCCTGATCATATTTTGGTTGTGTTCCCACGGAGTCCCGGTGGCGATCTACACCTCTAATCTCATCCACACGCAGTATAAAAAAATTTCTCTTATTCCTCTTATTCGTATCTCTGTTTGTGTCTGTGTAGAACACATCTGTTCCTTCTTACTCGTATTCACTTACATCCTTAATACTGCTGTTGAACATCTAAACAATAAGGTAAATGAGATAAAACACTGACTGTGTTCGAGGCAACGCAAAACATGTTGGATATAAAGAGATGTGAAAACACACTACATGCAAGTTTTAAGCATCAAGTCACACGTGTGCCAAATAAATCACATCTAAAAACAGCCTCAGAAACAACACGCCTGTGTGTGTGTGTGTGTGTGTGTGTGTGCGCGTGCGTGTGTGTGTGTGTGTGTGCAAACATTCCCACTAAGAGAATGGGACAGAAATTGATGAACCTGCTTACTGATGTGTGCGAGCTCAGCGTTGCTCGCAGGTGTGTGTGTGTGTGTGTGTGTGTGTGTGTGTGTGTAAACAGACGTAATGCTCACCATCACAAGAACCATTGTGCTCCAATGTTGACTCGATCTTGTAGCTAGTTAATCCATTACCACTGTCTCTGAGTGGCATGTAAATAGTGTCGAGCGTTTAGTAAGTAAAAGTTTCCCACGTTTGAGTCAGCGACAGCGAAACGTCAGGATTTTTACGTTTCGAATAATGTTCGCAGTAAACAATGCCTCGAACATATAATTAGAATTATGATATAAGTGCAAAATAACACGTCTAATTAACTGCTTCTTATAAATGACTTGCTCCCAGCCTCCATAGAAGGAAAGAAAATTCGACTGTCTCAACTGAATTATTCCTGTGAGAAAAGCGCAATTAAAAACCCAAAACGTGCACGTGAAAACGTGCGAAACGCGACGTGTGAAGTTTTTAAAAAACACACGTGTACATTTCACACGTGATTATTTGCATGTGAAGGTCATGTGACCTTATTGTAAGGGATAAGTCGAGCACTTACTCAGAAAAAAAAAACGGTTCTTGAAGGGTTCAGAGGACCTGCGTTCTGATAGCAGAACAATCTATGGTACGGTTCTGCATAGAACCTTTAAGGGTTCTCGCAGAGGAACAGCTGAAGAACCCTGACGCACTGTAAATATTCTGTAAGCGTATAACTGCTAGCCCTCTGGTCTCTTAATAAGTGCATTACCCGGGTACTCTGTAGTGCGCTAGAAAAAAAAGGGTTCTTCAAAGAACCCCAAAGGGTTTTTAAGGGTCAGTGTTAACGTTAACAAATTAATTTAACAT
The DNA here is from genome assembly GCA_022985145.1 of Pangasius djambal. Lineage (NCBI taxonomy): Eukaryota > Metazoa > Chordata > Actinopteri > Siluriformes > Pangasiidae > Pangasius > Pangasius djambal. Next base: position 1,445,675 of record CM040980.1, read on the forward strand.
CTAAACAATAAGGTAAATGAGATAAAACACCGGAAATGTTCGAGGTAAACAAAATATGTTGGACATTCACAGCATAATTAAGGGTTCTAAATAAAGGGTTCTACTTTGACCCATTTTTCAGATTTCCAATTTGTCATAGTGTTTTCACATATAACCTTTAAGTGTTCCCCCTGAGGGACTACTGAAGAACCCTTAAGGGTTCAACATTTCTCAAATTCATTAAAAAGTCATTAGGTTTATACACTATATAGTGCACTTAGATAACAGTAATCCATCTGGAATTCTTTTGTATATATAGTGCACTACAAAGGGTGTAGGGTATAGTGGACATTGTTCTATACCCTATGTAGTGCACAGGGAACAGGAAGGGTTTTTGGGTTCTCATGGACACACAGTGCTGTAGATAGGGTATGTAGTGCACTAGCGTGGGGAACAGGAAGGCGTGTGGGATGCTCCTGGACGCAGAATGGGAGCAGAGGATGCAGAAGTTATTATTTTAAACCCATTGTAATGTAGTTATATAGGGAATAGGGTGCAGTTAGGGCTCTCTATCAGATATGTAGTGCACTACACGCAGCGTAGAAACCCTCATTTATTATCCAGTTTAGTGCACTTTAAAAAGGGCACAGGGCGTTTTGGGATTTAGGATTCAGCCATGAATAGAGTCACACCCGTTGCCTACCAGTCAAGGCGAGCTGTCCAGCACTGAGTTATTGATTTGGCTCAGGTGTAGTGTGTACTGCGAGTGTGTAGTGCGCATTATTTCATTCCTGTGTTCGCACCTTTTTTGTAGAAAAGTGATCTTAAAAATTACAGCACGTTTCTTGAAGAATATAGATCTGCTAAAGTGTATGCTTTAAATGTTTCGTTCTTACATTTATTTGTGTGACGTCCTGCTTTGTTGCTTTGAAAGCCGAAAGCAGCAGTTTCTTCGAACACACACACACACACACACACACACACACACACACACACACACACAGCGAAGTCTTTGTGCTCAGACGACGGGGTGTTTTTTTCTCCTGCAGGCGTCATGAAGCTAATCAATAAGCCAGTGCAGCATTGCAGGCATGTAGTGTGTATGTGTGTGCGTATGTGTGTATTTGTGTGTATTTGTGTGTGTGTGTGTGTGTGTAGTTCGTTGTGGCGCCACACTGTCACAATCGGGACAAATGGAAACCACTGGGTTTTCTGGAGATTTGGAGCAATGAAACGCGCAGAAAGAGAAAATAAACACTGGATGTGATACACAAAACATTTTAAACCAGGTGTTTATATAAGTATCGAATAATTTATATAGCATGGGCTCCTCGATGTTTTCTTCCGTGCTCGGGTGATTTGAACGTGCATTTGGCATAAACTTGTTTTTTATTTTGCCTTTGCTGTATTTCTAACCACAAACTCAAACTTCAAACAGGTGTAAAAGTAATTATTTTTTACATACAGTACTTTCTTAGTGCAGCTCGGAGTTCCTGTCTGTGCAGAGTTTCACACGTTCTCCCCGTGTCCACATGAGGTTCCTCCAGGTTCTCTGCTTTCCTCCCACGGTCCAAAAACATGCAGGCAGGTGGATTGATAAGCTAGGTGTTAATGAGTGTGTGGATGGCGCCCAGTGATGAACTGGCATCCCATCAGGGGTCAATTCCTCCACCCTGCACCCAGTGTTTGCTGTGATTGGCTCTAGACTCTCCATGACCCTGAACGAACTCTTACTGCCTTCATTTGGAGATCGCCAGTGATGTCTGGACAGTTGGATGAAGTTCAGTCCACTACTTTCTCTCCAGGACAGAGAAGAGTCTTGATTCAGATCTTACTTGTGTCTCGAGGGCTGGTGGCTCGAGTTGGATGATGCTAGTACCTCAAAGAGAACGTGGTGCAGAGCAGGGTGCGATAAGTGAGGTCTGCTTTTGACGTTCTAGGTGAGCATCAGAGTTTTGAAACCGATGTGGGCAGCTACAGGAGGTCAGTAGAAGGAACGCAGCAATGAGAGGACAAGGTGCATTCTGGATTATTTTCAGGGATCTGATTGCTTACAGTGGAACCGAACAAGCGCTCTGCCTAGAGAAAATACAATAAGATGTTGTAAAGGAGAGACCTGCATGACCGAGTCAGGCAACACGAGCACAGAATGAGAGCCGAGTGTCCGGAAATACACCGAGGTGATGTGTGTTGTTAGTTGGTGTGAGCCCAGAGTTCTCCAGGGAGATGACAAGATCATGGTGTCGGGATGCATCTCCGGGGATATCCAGCAGATACAGCGGAGCAGCTCAGGCTTCAGGTGATGAACCGCCATCCATGATGAGATGTCAGCTCAGGGTTGGCAGTGGTCCTGGCAGTGGTACCTGTAACCAAGCTGTAAATGAGACAGAAAGCAAACATAAACCCACGTTCCAGTGGAGAAGTGCTGATCTCCAAACCAGAACCGGCGAACACTTCACCCACCTACTGTTAACGACAAGAGGTCGTATTTTAGTCTTTTAACAAAACTATATCAGTGAACACTGTGCTTTCGGTGACGCAGCTTTATTTGCTGGCAATAAACAGAACATCTGCCTCAGAACACGTTTGTTTATTTCCTGTTGCACCGTTTATCTGCTGAAGTTGTGACTCATCCCCACAATGTTGTCCGTGCACCGAAAACATCTATACGGCTCATAAATCTCTCGCTTAAAAACCACCGCTGATTATCTATCATCATGATTCAGCCAGTAAAATGGCTAAAGCAGAAAGTGAAACATCCATTTTACAGCTCGGGAGAGCCCGTTCTCCCAGCGGTGCTTCATCTTCCTCTGCTCTCCGACTCCTCCTCTTCTTTCCACACACTCTCGGGCGCTAAATACCCGAACACAAGCTGATAAGGACTTTTCTCCAGCACAGAGCCGGCGCGGTGAACGTTAAGGGTTCTCCTGATGAGCTTCTCCTCTCTGAAGTCATAAGTACAGCTCCATCGGCTCAAGCCACCCACACTGCTTACAGAACGGCCCCGCGCCGCCATGCTAACGAGGCAGATTAGCTTGAGTCCTGAGAATTGTTACGAAAAGTTACAGTGGTCTTTTTCCTTCTTTGATAGGTTCATTGATAGATTCATTTTTTTGAAAAAAAAAATGAAAAGAAGTACTTTTATCCGTTTGTAGTTACATGGTGATGACTGATGACTGACTGTTGATCCAGAAAAAGAAACTCTGAAATCTGTTATTATATCTGGAGTATTTTCAACACTGGTACCATTTTTTTTTTTATATCTTGTAGATTTTTAAAAAAGAGAAGCAGAGGAAAAATTGTGAACTGACCAAAGACTGACCCAAGAAGTCCACTTAAGTAGGTCACATATTATGGGTCAATTCTGATCTCTAGAAATACGTCCATTTTAGATTCATAAAAAGTTTCATTTCTAGAATATATGTTGAAAAAATGGATTAAAGCTTTCATGCTGGCTGAAGTCTAGACGTCTTTTAAAATCCTGGCAATGAATATTTTCCCATGACTCACTGCAGAGATCATGTAAACAGCGACACCTCACACAACCTTCTGCTTGGCGATAACTGTTCCACTGTGATTTGCATGCTGTTAAACATTTAGATTGTCTAATGTCCCTTACAGAAAAGTCACGAACATGTCACGTGATCATATGTTCTCCACGTGTTTACGTGAGTAACGGGTGGGAAAACATGCGAAGGTGCACTTCAGCAAGCTGCGCACAGGAGTAGTGAATAAATGAAATAAATGAAAAAGAAGAAAAAGAAGAAAATAAAAACGTGCGCTACATGTAAAAACTGTGATCTTGTGAATACGTGAACATGTGTGTAATGTATAGCACACGTGAAGTTTCTGTGCCGTTTCTGTAAGGGTTAACGTGAACACACGTGATGTTTAAGCTAGCGCTGCTCTGATACGATTAGCAATAAGAGATGGTTCTGAGGGAGAGGAGTCCTTCTGCTGATTTAGAGACGCTCGGAGCGTAAAAAGCCTTCTCATTACACCATAACAGCTGATATGAGCCTTCAGCTCAGCGTCCACACACACACACACACACACACACACACACACACACACACACACACACACACACATACAGACACAACCATACACTCTCAGGTACACGCTACTGCTCTGATTTAAAAATAAGAGAGAGAGGGTGAGAAAGAGGGAGAGAGAGATTGAGAGGGTGTAGGTGTGTGTGTGTGTGTGTGTGTGTGTGTGTGTGTGTGTGTGTGTGTGTGTGGGAGAGAGAGAGTCAGAATGAAGGTGGAATGAGGGTCAGGGCAGGCGTGTAGGTGTGAGAGACAAAGGATGAGAAAAACGGAGAGAAAGAGAGGGGGAAGGGGAGATAGCATCTTCAAAATGGAAATGGACAGCTGGTCATCCTGCTGTCCGATGACCTCTAAGATCAAGGTCACTGACCAGAGCAAGGACACTCATACACACACACACACACACACACACACACACACACACACACTGACCAACGCCATAGTGACCACGGTGCCATATGCAGGGTCAAGCTCAAATCTGCTCATCAGTCACTCGAATGACACGGAGAGACGTTTTCACTTCTACGTGAATTCATTAGTGTTAATTACGAGCAGTAAAGTAAATGAATGCCATTTACATCTAAACCAACATCCCAGAGTCCAGAACATTCAGAAATAGTGCTGCGTTCATGTCACGCCATGTCCGAATCGCGCTGGTTATGACATCACAACCGGGGGCTGTTTATATCACTCCGGATGTGGAAAGTAGCCGTTTCTATGGCAACACACTAGCATCAGCGCGACAACGTGTTCACGTCATGGTGTAATACTGTAAAAGTCGTTTCTGTGGTGACGCACGTGAGATTCCTGAGAATACCCGAGAATTCCTGCTCCAGATCCGGCTATATATATTTTTAAACAACAGTACATTCACATCGTGACATAATACTGTTAAAGTTGTAACTATGGCAACGGTCTATCATCAGGTAGAATTCACGTCCCTGATTCATCCATATATATGGAAACAACAGTGTGTTTATGTCATGTATTAATACCGTAAAAGTCGTTTCTATGGCAACGTACATGCGCTAGAATTCCCGTCCCAGATTCGTCCACGTATTTGTAAATAACAGTGTGTTCGCGTCATGGCGTAACACCGTAAGAGATTCGACTCAGCGCTGTTCGTCTTCCTGGATGTGGAAACTCGCTGTTTCTATGGCAACACATCAGCAGAATTCCCATCCCACATCTGCCCATGGTATAGAAAATTCCGAGGTTCGAACCAGGTGACGCTGTGTAATAGAAGTCATAATTACAGTAATTCTGACACTATAATCAAATAAACACCACTACACGTGTTTACTCCGATGATTACGCAGTATTACAAGAAAAAGAAAATAATGATAATAATGAAGTCGTATAATGTAGCTGTAAAGGTACAAGTGGTGTCACTGGGCTGTATGACTATGGCTTTGTACCTTGTACCTTTAATATCCTGGTGTAACGTAGTGCACCTTTAACTCATTCATGCACTTTAAATGATTTAAAAACATATCCAGATTCTTTACTTGGTTTTCTATTACTGAAAATTGCACGTGATATGAATTTAGGCTTTTTCTAAGTATCACTTAAAAGGATCGGCCGTATGTAGGAATATCATTAGATAGAAAAAAAGGACAGACGTGATGTGCGGTTAGAGGCAGGACACAAAAGGGTTAGCTCAGAATGGTATCTACTGGTGACAGTCCATCATCAATCATGGTCAATGTTCCAGGCAGGTTAGGATAATCCATTATCAAAACACCGAAACAGGCGAGGGTTAAAACCAGGAAGTAACTCAAGAAACAGAGAGCATGAGAGCGGGAGAGTGAGGCGCAGAAGCGTACACGAACAGTGAATGAGACTTTGAGACAAAGGCACCTGAGCGGATAGAGCAAACTAATGGCGGGTTGAACTCAGAACAGGTGCACACGTTAGATAACAGACTAATTTACGGTGAACTCAAAACTAAACACGGGAGCGGCACTTATTTATTTATAAACAAAACATCGTTAATGTTCAGGTGTAAAATATTAAATCTTGACGACTACAATTAGTCGTAATTAGACATAATACAGCAATGTTTTTGACATGATGCTTTATTGCATGATGAGGCTGATTTTTTCTTTATTTTCATTATTATTTTTTAAAATGTAATTTAGGATTTTGTATAGAAAGTTTGTAAAAAAAAAAATACCAAAGCCATGCTTGTTTGAGAACGCCAGAGAGTGTAGGGAGTGAGAGAAACTAGGATAATGCTTTGTATTAAATTACACTAAAGATCTTGAGGGATTTAGAGGAGATTTATATTTTATATTTTACTAAAAATCCGCCTGATTCATAAGACGCTGTGCACGAAGGGGTTAAGTTGCATAATTGTATATGAATAGAAACTGAAATTTTGTGTAATTGTTTGAGAGCTGAGCACACACACACACACACACACACACACACACACACACACACACACACACACGGTGGCCCTGGGGGTGTTTTTCTGTGTGTGTTATTACTGGGTTATGATGCTGCTGAGAAGAGAGGAGGTTTAATCAGTGTGAGTGGAAGAGGAATAGAGAGAAAGAGGATGGGCGAGAGAAATAAACGGAGAGAAAGAGTGAGAGATGATGAGTAAAGAAAGCATGTGTGAGAGAGAGAGAGAGAGAGAGAGAGAGAGAGAGAGAGAGAGTGGTGCTGAAGGCATGCTTACGCCAGCCAAGAAAACACACACACACACACACACACACACACACACACACACACACACACACACACACACACACACAACTGACTGATTGATTAACTAATCCCGAACCAACAATGCGACTCCTCCTTCTGCGTTAAATAGGAATCAATTAACACACCCAGAGGATTATGGGATACGTGGTGTTTGTGCAGGAGAAAATGGCGGATTTGTTAAAACGCAAACAAGCGCCGTCTTTACCATCTTACAGCATGTGAAGTGAATTGATAGTGTTTACACACACACACACACACACACACACACACACACACACACATATTTAAGAATAAAATATCATGCACATTGTTACACAAAATATTGTCTGTTTGACCACAGCCATGCTTCAGTGCGGGATAAACCGAAATGTGAAGAAAGGAAGAGAAAATGGAGCATGCGTGTGTGTGTGTGTGTGTGTGTGTGTGTGTGTGGTGCACAAACCTTAGAAAATTATTGCTATTGATTTCTTTCCTTCGAGACGCAGTAACCTCGCCAGCTGGGACGTTTCGGCAGGAGGAGGACGACGCCACGCAAACACACTCCTCCGTTTCCTGCTTCTGTCTGTTTTAAAGAGAGACACCGGATCACTTCTACTCCATTTCTTCACTTCGGGTTTAGTCATCTTTTCCATCATACGCAGATTAGCATCATCTCTACAACACTCCGGTCCGCTTCCTGAGGAATCACAGCATCACACGGCTTTTAGAACAATCCTGAGTACAGATATACTAAATCAAATCTCTTCTTCCTCTTCTTCTTCTTCTTCTTCTTCTTCTTCTTAAACTCCACGTGCTAATTTCTGTCATATGTAATATATAGATAGAGAGGAACCTAATATAATTTCTGCTCTGTTTCTATTCACGATCCATCCTTTACACACTAACATCTTTACTTTATCTCTACCTTTACTTATATCTTATATATCTTATATATATATATTTATTCTTATATACAGCATATATTAGCATTGGTGCTATTTCATGTTCAGAATTCATGGAAATCTTTAAAGAAGGAAAAAAACAGCATCGCCACTACGGAAACAACAATACACATGATCTTTATTCATTTACTGGATCTTCATTTATAAGGAAATATTGTAAATAGTTATCATTTTTTAAATCAATGCTGAAATTACTCACTGCTTATTATTTCTTATTGATATATACAGTATTTTTTATTAAATGTTAGTCTGTGTTTGATGTCTTTACTTCTGTTTATTTGTCAATAAATCGTCACTATTACACGACCTTTTACATCATACACAAATTTATTAGCATTACTGACAAAACTGTGTTTGTCATAATGTATTTACTGAGAACACACAACACACACACACACACACACACACACACACACACACACTTGCAAATTTTGCTCTCCACTCCTGAAAAATCCAAAATGTTCATCTAAAACTAAAACAGCTAAATGTTAATTCTGAAGAAATCTGTTCACCGATAGAACTTTGTGTGCCAACAGCCCCGTCCTCATTCCCGACTCCGAGTCTTCAGATTACAACAACAATTCAATAAAAATTACCTCGGCGTTCTGAGCGGAATATGAATTACACACAGACACAAACCCGAGAGCGCTCCGGTGGAAAACGGAGCCCGGGTCGATATTCGTACCTGATTTACATGATTTAAATATTGATAAATCCGTACTCGACTGGGTTCTGCACAGAATTCTGCAGAAAACCCGAACGCATCATGAGTGCAGAGATGCTACAGACCACCGATTATGAATTTCAGATAACTGTAAGAGAAGTAAAGAGAGACTGAAGATGGAGGGAAGAAAAAAGGAAAGGAGGGGAGAGAGGAAAACAGGGGATAAAAGACAAAAAGGAAATAGGATAACAGAAAAGACAGTACGTTAATGAGAGAAGAAAAAAAAAGAAGAAGAAAGGATAGTGAAATGTGATTAAATATGATTAAAGAAGAAGATAAGGAAAAAAAAATTAGGAAAGAAAAGAGAGCAAGGGAAAAAAAGAAGACGAGAAGAAGAGTGAAGATGGTGCAGAAAAAGGAAAAAAAAAAAAAGATGTGGAAAGAGAAAAGGTGAGAAGGTGAGATGTGAGAAGGGAACGAAAAACAACATGACTAAAGGGGTTGGAGAAGACAAGAGAAGAGAAGAGAAGGAAAAAGAAGAGAAAGAAAAAGAAGAGATGAGAAATGCAGAAGTAGAAGAGAAGAGAAAATGAAAGGGCAGATGAGAGGATAAGAAAAAAGAGATAAAGAGTAAAGACAGCAGAGAGTTAGAGAAGGGGAGAACAGAAGGAAAGACGGACTGGAAGGAAGGAAGGAAGGAAGGAAGGAAAGACAACAGAGGGGAAAAAAGAGGAAAGAGGAGATGAGATGGAGGACATATTAAAATATTAGAGAAATAAAGAAAGAAGACAAGAAGAGGGTTAAAAAAAAGGAAAATGGTAAGATAATAAGATTTAAGATAAAATTGCTATTGTGTGTGTTCTTAATTTTTCTCTTGTGGATTTTTGTACAGTTGTGTAGAAATATTATAATACACAATACGGTCATTTTTAATCCGTTAAATGCATGAGAACACTGTTGCTAGGCAACCGAGTGCCCTGAAAGACGCATCACTGCTGTTTTAGTTAGCTAGTAATTAGCTGTTAAGTGTTTTATACACACAAAGTGAAGACACAAAAATGACACAAAAATGGCTGGAATATAGAAAAGACTGCATAAGGAAAAAAATTACACTGTAAATTCACAACCGCTAAGCATAGCGTCAACGGGTTTCGCCATATTGTGAAGTCCAGTGATACAGCGACAGAAAAAAAAATGACACAGAAATGTCAGGAATGTCAACATTTTCCTCAGATGTGTTGGCAAATTACAGCAAAAAAACTCCAGGAGGATAAAATTACACTGTAATCACAGTTAGCGTAAACCGTTAACCCGGCTTCAACATGGCAAGTGGTCCGATGCATGGGAACACTGTTGCTAGGCAACCAAGCACCGTGTACACTGAATGGCTCCTCACTGCTGTCTTAGCTAGCTAGCATGTAGCTTTTAAGTCTTATACACAGCATGTAACTTTTAAGTCTTATACACACGATATAAGGATACTGTGACATTAAAAATGTCGGGAATGTCAACATTTTCCTCAGATGTGTGGGTAAATTGCTGAGAAAATGCTCCAGGAGGATAAAATTACGCTGTAATTATACTTTTTTACGCTAACTCATCTTCCTTATTATGGTTCTGTTATGTTGAGGGGTGGCAATGTTGCTTCATGACAAAGAGAGATGATACGGTAGTGTGTGATAGAGAGAGAGAGAGAGAGAGAGAGAGAGAGAGAGAGCTAGTAAGACATACAGACAGCGAGAGTTTCTCACAGTGTGTGTCTCCTGACAGGACAGAGCGAAGCCGCTGCTTTTGTGTGTCGTTATCAGCGACTCAGGGACGGAGCGAGCCATATCTCTCCTCTCTAAACACACAAAGCTCACTGCAAACACACACAGCGCCAGAGGGGTTTCGCAGCGAGAGTGTGTGTTTTGTGGGTTGGGGGGGTTTCTGACCTCCAGGCCAGTTGAACCCCTTATTTTCCATGCCAGGGCATTTCCCATGAGGCCTTGCTGGACAGCTCGTCCAATCGGCCCCAGTCAGCGGGGGGACGGAGCTGTCCAGCTGCTCGCCACCCCCTCTGAACGCGCGCGCGTGTGTGTGTGTGTGTGTGTGCGTGTGTGTGTGTGTGAGTTTAAGCCGTCTTTGGATGCCAGAGTGGAGATAACGCAGCAGCTCTGGATGAGGTTAGGTTAATATCTGACCAGGGCAGAAAACCCATACGCCTATTATCACGGGGAAAGGAATCCAGGATCCAGAAGTATGCAAACATTCGGCGTTATGTGGTCGTTACGCAAAACACACACCTCATCAGTGGCCGGTCAATAATCAGATGACGTACAACTCTTCCAAAGAAAGCCATTTGTTTCTTTTTCCTGATAAACAGGCGCTAGTTTTACCTCAGAGATGAAGAGATGAAGCGGGGATGTGAGTTTGCAGGCTTGTAGCTGACACGGCTACACAAGTAATACACTATTTAGCTGTTTAGCTTGTGACTGCTATCCATAACAACAATTTTAAGACATTTTGGACAACCATGTTCTGCAATTCTCTGCAAAATATTGTCCATTAGCTCACCACTTTCATTGTCTATTTAATTTTTATTTTTAATTGTACAGTTTCTCTCGCTTAAAGGCAAACACAAGCCGGCAGCCATTTTGATCCAAAGAGCATTTGACTATTAGCTGTTTTTAATCATTTACTCCACTTTTTTTATACAGGCAGTTTTCTGTAGCTGATAATACAGACCTGAACTTTGGTTTGATTTCTAAGCATCTATGATATTTAATTCTGTATTGAAGCAAAAGCTTCGAGTGGGACGTCTGAGGCTTCTGACAACTGAATCAATCAAAAACTGGTAAAAACTGGTCTAGGTTAAGTTTAGAGTTAGTGTTTCTTTCATACTGTTTCTTACAGCTTTATTTGTATGAAATCAAACAAAACCAAAACACTTGTTTGTTCAGATTTGTTTGAATTTGTTAGACAAAAATTTTTTTTGTTTACGAGTCATTTCCAGGAAATGACAAATCAATGCTCAGAATAAAAATAGTTCATTTTTAAAAATATGTTTATTCTAGAATATAGACATTCATGACAATAGGTCATGTTTGTTTTTAATTGTTTATGTTGTATGTTCTGTCCATAAAGGTTTAAGAGGGAAAAAAGGCGGAGTTAAAAAAGGAAAGTGGTGCAGTTAAAGATCGACAGAATTTAAAAAAACGTGAACAGGCGGGTCGCAGTGGCACTAAATTGACCACATTATGCGTTCTAAGACCACGACCAAAGAATTTGTTTTCATGAGGTGCGATTTTTGTCTGCGATAGCAAAGTCAGGATAAAACATTGTTCAATGCAATAACAGCTGGATAATTTGCATGAGAGTAAAGTAGCTACATTGTTTAACTGCTATAAAAGAAATCTTAATTAAAGCTACGGATGCTAACCTCGCCCTCGCGCTACACTTCACCCTGCCGAGATTTATCCGGGTTCTACAAATTCTTCTACACCATACTGGGTATCGGCGAAGCACCGTTAGCTCGTCCACGCTGCTGCTCTCAGAGCGACTGAACAAATTCACACGTTCGAAACATTCTCTCAAAGAACCTCTAATGACGAGCACACACATGCGCCGCGGGCCGAAAAGCCGGGAAGAGGCCACTTGTGAGGCCGCGTCTCCATCGAGGTCGTCTTAGAGCCATTAGCTCACTCTGAACCCCTCCCTCACTCCATCTCTCCCTCTCCTTTCAACTTCCTCACCCTCTCAGAATGCTCTGTCCACTCTCTCTTCATCTCTCGCTCCTTTCCTTTATGCTCGTCTCTCTTTTCTCAGAAAAACACCCCTTCGTCTTCATCTCTCTGTCTCTCAAACACTCTTTCAACTTTTTCCCTTTCTCTCTGTCTCTCTCTATCCGAGTGCTTCTTTGGGCTTTTAAGCCCCGTCTTGAGCTTTCTCACAGGTAGTCGATGCTCTAAATGCGCTCCACGGGAGAAAAGACGAGTGCCAAGACTCCATTCATCGCCGACTCCATTTAGCCGGAGCGTCCTAAAGAGCTCTCCAGTCTGAGACGCAAGCTTCGGCGCAAGCCTCCGCCATTGAGACCGTCTCTCTCTCTCTCTGTCTCTCTCTCCCTCTCACTCCTGTTATTAAAGGAGGAAGACTTGGATGGCGAGATGAGAGGGAAATGGACTTTTATGCGTCCAGGCCGTCCTTTTGTTCCTGATGAGAAAGTTGCGCCGCTAATGGCTAAAGGGCTTTAAAGAAATAAGGTGGATCGCTTTAAAGATGTTGGGGTAATGCAGAAAGTTGTACACTTCAAGAGAAATGTGTGTAGCACAGCGGTGTGTATTCTGGCAGCATGAACACTACTAGTGTGCGAAGCTGATTAACAACAGAGCAAAAAGAAATAGGATAAATCCGAACAACATTTATACAAAATGCAGGAGAATATATTTACATTTAGATTTCGTGATTTGGAGCAACTAATGGACTGCAGCTCATAACCTGAAACCTCAGTACACAAGCAATAACAAGCACAAAGAGCTCATTATACTGATTTTGTCATCTTTTATGTTGCTTTATAAGACTTTAGCACAGGTAAGTTTTTGATGCTGGAACAGGAAATTAGTAAAGAAGGATCATTTGTCCAGTGGCTCATGTGATAAATTCATTTCATAATTTGTATAAAGCGAGAATTATGTAAGCAATAAAACAGTGTGTTCATGTGTCATGAAGTTACTGTTAACATCTCGGAAGTTGATTATTTTCCTATAACAGCACATCCCAAAGTGTTTTATTCCTCTTATTCCACAGCAAATTTGCCAACGATCGCAAACTGTCATTAATTAAAGCACAAGACGTCACACTTTTCATTGGTTAATTATTACGTTTAATGATGTTAATTAATCCTGTTACTTACATTATAGCAGCTATAAACAGTCGTTCCCTCACCAGGAATATCAATGTATATTTCTATATTTCTATATAATGTATATATTTCTATATATAATGTATATTCCTCTTATACCACAGCAATTTGCCAACGATTACAATTTTTATTTGTTAAAAAATCATATAATATATATTTTTTTCCATTTACAGTTACATTTAATGTTTATTAATGTTTAGTCATTCCCTCACCTGTCTCTCTTTTTTTCTCTCTCTTTAAGAAAAAAAAAAAGCAAAACGTAAACTGACACTGGAGACTCCTTCCACAGATGTTACTGAAAACCTCACCACTGTAAGGATTACACAGGTTTTTAAAATCTGTTAATGTACGAGTCCTCGTGAATGAGCTGTTGCTATAGAAACGATAACGTATTATCGTATTAGAATGAAGCGCATTGATAATAAAAAAATAATAATCCGGTGATCTGCAGCTGCACGACTGTCAGAGCTGCGGTTATAGAAAATTAATCAACACCTCCTGACCAATCACAGTCCAAAGGCACTGTGGAATTAGGTATTAAGGGAATTAATACACACTTACTGGCCAATCAGAAAGGAGGAATTCGTTTCTAGTAATTTGTACCTGCTGAGAAAATATATAGAGATTCTGAATAGTGTTAATGCTGTATTTATCGTACAAGTGCCTCCCGTGCCGAGTTCACCTGCTCCCCTGTAAGAAATCTGATAGCTCTGTGTATGTGTAAGTGATGTACATTTACTCGATTTTATAACATTACGAAGCATTATAATGCAGAGCTTAAAAGACCGACACTTACTTAAGAAGCACATATTAACAATATGTCATGAAGACTGCTGAATACTGACACTGAATCCTGACTGACCTTTATACATTCTCATACGTTGTTACATAAATACGCTATTTAATGCTCATGTCTGTGTTCTTAAAGGGCTTTCTTACCAGAAATGAGACATCTTTTTTTTTTTTTTTTTTTTAATAACATTACCTAGACTGAAACTCCAAACACATTTCTAACCCATCTTTGGTCACGTCTGCACCAGTGACGTGAAAGACTTTTATTATAATTTAATGAAGGATTAAAAAGACAGGAAACTGGAAAGTGAACTTTCTGAGCAGGTGTTTTTGTTCACATAAAGTAGCTTTTAAATTGAGTAAAAAAAACATTATTCTGAAGACCAAATGCTCTATTCAGATGATAGTCTCTCTCTCTCTTCATGCCCCTCTCTCCCTTATTGCATCAGAGATATATATTGGGGCTTTGCTTATTGATCAGAAATGGCCTCGGCAAGTAACGTTTCAAAACTTAAAAGCTAATGCACAAAAAAGCTTAAAAAAATCAATTTTTATCCCACTAAAGCCATCCCTTATTGCGAAAAAACAGCCAAAATCAAAGGTAATATATACATTTTCCTGTGGAATCTTTATACTTTTTCCTTTCATATAACCGAGTTGAAAAGAACATCTTTCTGGCGAAAGCACAAAGTTTGAAGTTTAGGACTATTAGATTTATGATGATGGAGCCATTAGGTTAAAGTATGAAGCAGGGTGGAAGTGGGGGGACAGCACATCCAAAAGCAATTAGAGTCGAATGAACACATCACGGTGGTGAGGTCATCCGGAAAAAAAAAAAAAAACAAGCATTTCGGACAGAAAAAAGAGGGATTTTAGGGAAACTTTGGCACAGAGTAACTCACACCAACAGCCACGACTCCTCCTGCGGACACGCCACCGCTCTCCAGCCCCGAACGCACGCGGCTACTCGACTTCCTGTCAGGAATTCTACATATAAAGTATACATTTTCTCAATTTAATATTCATCCTTTACATAAAGCGTACTGTAAATAGCACATATAACGGTTCGTTAAACTAAACTGAAGCTGAAATTTATTAACACAAGGTAACAAAGGACTTCTTATTGATGCATTTTGCACTAAAGTGCTGTTCAGTTCTGCATTCTGATTGGTCAGGAGGTGTTGATTAGTTTTCTAGAACAGCAGCTCTGACAGTAGTGCAGCTGCACATCACAGGTTTATATCAATGCGCTCGCTCTAATACGTTATCGTTTCTATAGCAACAGCTCATTCACAGGGACCCATACGGCGGATGCTCCAAGTAAACAGATTCAAAATGTGTAATCGTTGATATGGTGATGTTTTCTGTAAGGAAATGGTTATTTGATTGTATTATTTATGGAAGGAGTCTCCAGTGTCAGCGCTTTGTAACAGTCAGAGTTAAAAGTTTTAGATTTTCCGACATCTTCAGGATAGAGGAGTTTATGCTTTGTGGTTTCTTGGTAACATGACAAGCTGCGTTTTTTTCTCTTATTAACTTCAAGGGAGAAAAAAAAAGAGAGTGGTGGTGAAGGAATTATAAACATCAATAAACATTAAATGTAACTATAAATGGAAAAAAATAAACTTTTGTTTTTTTTTTAGTAAATACAGATTGTACCCATTGGCAAGGTGATGTGGTGTGAGAGAAAGGAAACACTTCAGGAAGTGCTGTTATAGGATAATAATCCAGTTTGTGGTGCAGTAAGTCGTCTTCATCACACCAGCCTGTTGTTGATTATTTTACTGTAACAGCGCAACACGGAGTGTTTTATCATTTTCCACAAAAACACCCGGTGTGTGTGTGTGTGAGACCGAGTGTATCGATTGATTAGTCTTGCCGTCAGCAAGGCCAGAGGCAGCCACAGATCCGACCTTGTGATCCAATTTTCTGGACCTGCTGACACCTACTGTGTGTGTGTGTGTGTGTGTGTGCGTGTCAGTCTGTCTATGTGCAAACGGATGTGTGTGCACGTGCATGCGTGTACACCTTATATATGCGCGCACACACACTCACGCACACACTCACACACACACACAGGCCTGCTCTCTCTGTACTATAAGTGACATTTTTATTAAGTGAGACTTTCTAACGTTTATTTTTTGCTGAGTGCTGCAAGTATGACCTTAAAACCGAAAGCCTAGAAATAGATTTCTAACAGCGCCGAGGCCAGGGTCAGGCATTTTCATCTATAAACCATGACAAATGATGAAAAAATCAAAGCCGAATGCTACAGCATGCTTAGCCCGACTGTTATACTCAATTTACCTTTTTATTTTTGACACATTTTCAGACAAAATTCAGAGCAGAATCTCCAGAGGTTAATCTGAGCTCAGCGTGGTGGAAGAGTCGATCGTAAAGACTACCTGACATCAAACTTGACCTTTTTTTTCTTTCATCAGCAACATTAACATAAAAAAAAGACAAATTTTAAAATGAAGTACTAATATAGCGTCATTTTCTCAACTCTCTGTCCCAGTTAGAAATGTGTCACGTTACAGGAAACAAAAAGTGTCCCGATTTCTTAGTTTTTGAGCAAATTATTTTTCCCATCCTCTATGTCCATGTGCTAGGTTTTATATTCGTTCGTGTTTATCTCTGACTCTCTAACTTTATATAAATGGGAATTAAGTCTCTGAATATGCTGCGTTTTGTGCTGTGGGAGGCTATGTGACAGAACACACAGCAAGCTCACAGGTGATAACATGAGAAGCCATGAAAAGTCTGAAGATACAACCAACCAAGCTCACAAATAAACCTGAAGATCACTCCAGTCTAATGACTCGACTTGGTGCCGTGACCCGGATGCCAAACGAAAACTAATGCCTGTCTGGTGAGACAAAAAAAATAAAGAGAAGAGCACAAAGAGGCAGTTTAAACCCGGGGGTGAGTGAAACATAAGCAGGGAGTCGGCGCTATGTTTTGTTTGCTTGTTTGTTACAGTGAGGAAATCAAATCCCACAGTTATTATATTGATCACTGAGTTCTCATATTTATTAACCAGTTTAACTGCACATCAATTGAATGAGTTTAATCCAAACCTCAATAACTCATAAAAAAAAGAAAGAAAGGTCAGGAATAAAAAGCTCTCCGACTCCAGCAAAGACACAAAATATTATTGTACATATTTAAAAAATGAGGCTAATATGTGAATATATGGAATATATTAATAAACTAAAGGTGTGCTGAGGCAGTCTGTGTAATTGTTTGACAGTTAAAGGGATCCCTGGCTGTCTGAGAACCTCTGGCGTAAACAGCATAAGAGCTCCATCGCCAGAGCTAAGGACGAGCTCACGTGTGTTTTGAACATAAAAATGCATAAAAATGATGAGAACTGAGCTGAGAAAGTATTATACGTTTGGGTTTTTTTTTTCATATAAATGCACAAACCATTCCTCAGATTTTATACACAGTATTTTGCAAGTCTAAGCAAAATGAAGCAAAATACAATATTCCACACATCACCTCTTTGCTCTAAGGCTCTATTTTCTGAACAAAAACAAATCCCAAGGTCTAAAGAGAGTCTTTCCAAAAACTGGAAATTTTGGTGTGAATAAAGGAAAACACAATTTCTGTTTCTGAAATTTTGGAGTAAAAAAACAAAAACAAATATTCTCTAAAGGACGGTGTGTTTGACTGGTGCACTTCTGACGGTCTTCGGCAGAACATGCACATGGTTGACGGACAGAGAAGGATTTCCCTTGATTTTTTACATAATCGAGATGGGAATTGAGTGATCGAGAAAGAGAGTGATGGAAAGAGCTGATCTCTGGAGGTGAACTGGATTCCGGCCTGCTCCAATCAGAGGAAAAAAGGAGGAAAGCGGAGGAGAGGAACCGAGGAACGGAGGAGAACTCGGGAGAAAAATCTATGCAGCGAGGCAGGGCAGAGCGCGCCGAGTCTGCACGGGCAGACGGCAATCGATAAATCAATAGGAAACGCTGGTTGGCTGCAGGACGAGAGAGAGAAGGAGGGAGGCAGCCTGTCTGAAGATGGATGGATGGAGAGATAGCAGTCAGCGCCGAGACCAGAGGTGAGCCACGTCTTCAGCTGAGATGGAGAGAGAGAAATGGGGAGAGAGGGAGGGAGATGCCATGAACCTCAGTTTATGATGAAGTGAAGGGTGTCCTGAATGAAGCCTGAATGAAACCATCCTCCATTTCTTTCTGTCTTCTGTCCTTCTTTCCACACTCATTTTTTTTTTTTACTTTTATTTATGAAACATACACATACACCACGTTTCCTCACTTGCTCAATCAATTACAACATTTTTAACATTTACACCCAGCAGCTTGGATCGAAAAGTATGCATGATTGACACGGTTGTGGGTGGGGCTTAATATCCCTCGCTTTAATTACAACCTCAAATCCAATTAAAAACGCTTTTATGGATTTGGCACTAAATCAACACTTTTGGCTTAATAATGAGTCAGAAACTTGAATTCCGTCCATCTTGTTCTCCATCTTTCTCTCCTTTTGTTCACTCAGTCCTTTTCTCTTCCATTTCTCTCTCAGGGTGTTGTCTCGTCTGGCGCCCCTGTCTCTCTCTCTCTCTCTCTCTCTCTCTCTCTCTCTCCCGCTGGCACCGCCTGGCACTGTGGCCCCTCTAAATCCCCCTCCTGCTGCCCCCATCGATCTGCTACTGTTCTGGGAACAGCTGGCGCTTTTTCCCTCCTCCTCGAGCCGAACAAGGCCGATAAATTAGCGAGCGTGTCTGATTTCATTTCTCTCTCTCTCTGTCTGTCTCTCTTGCTCTCTGTCTCTCTCCATATGTGTGTCTCTCTGTCTTTCTGTCTGTCTCAGTATCACTGTTTGTCTCTCTGTCTCTCACTGTGTTTCTCTCGCTCACACGCACTCTCTCTCTGTCTCTCTCTCTTCATGTGTGTCTCTCTCTCTGTCTGT
Organism: Pangasius djambal; assembly: GCA_022985145.1. Lineage (NCBI taxonomy): Eukaryota > Metazoa > Chordata > Actinopteri > Siluriformes > Pangasiidae > Pangasius > Pangasius djambal. The sequence continues at coordinate 1,464,662 of CM040980.1, forward strand.
CTCTTCCTTCCTCTCTGTCTCCATCTCTCCTGTCTCTCTCTCTCCATGTGTGTCTCTCCCTCTGTTTCTCCTTCTCTTTGTTTCTGTCTCTCTCTCTGTCTCTCTTTCTGTCTGTCTCTCTGACTCTGTCCCTCTCTGTCTGTCTCTGTTCTCACACTCTCTGTTTTTCCTCTCTGTCTCCCTCTCACTCTCTCTTTCTCTCTCCCGCTTTGTTGAGAAATGATAGTTTGATGTTTGTTGCATGTGAGAGTCTTGAACTTCTTGAATTTAGAACTGTAAAGGCACGGTGAGATGGCGGGTTTATCAACGCTGACAACGAGAAAATGCTAGAATTTGACCAGTTAGCACTTTAACTAGAGTGTTAGGAATTTTAAGAAATGATCCAAATAATAGTAGCAAAATAAAAAAAATGTTTTTCTGCCTGTAACATGTGGCTACAAGTACAATGTGTTTAGCGTCCCTGGGCGTAACTAGCCCATGAGCAAGCAGGCCTTTGAGGAAGAAGCTACTCTAACCCAAAGTTATTACTTTTACTTTTTTTTTTTTTGCAAGTTCTTATCTGTGACATAGTATAATCTCAAAAAACTTGGCTTTTAGGTTATATTTAGCCTTACCATAATATATCAAATCCTATTTGTGCATTCCGACTTTAAAGATTGAGAGCTTTTAAAAGCCTGCGCATTTCACACCATTTCTCTCACTTCTCCGCAGTAATAATGCTCTTTTCCTGAGAAAAAGCAGAAAACCGTGCACCTGCCGTCTGTGTTTAAAAGCAGGGGAATGTGTGTTGTGGAATCTGATTATTGCTTATTTCATTTCAGCCCAAATTAATGCAGGCTTTCGCAGTAAAAGCGGCAGAAACCTGAAACTGAAGCTTTTGAGTGGCGTTGTGGCAGGATGGTGGGGCGAGTGGGGTGGAGGTGCTGGGGCAGATGCTTATCTGCAGACGTACAGGCGAAAGAGACCCGAGAGTGTGTTCATTAGATCAGCCGGAGAGAGATAACATCGCACGGGGCCGACCCCTGCATCCCCATAATTAAGATGCATGACATCAGGACGAGGCTGGAGATGCACTTTCTGACCAAATTTAAACACACATTCATTTTTTCCACACTTTCTCTTTCCGCTGAGAGCTTTCAGACGACCGTCTAGACTCCTTCTTGAACACTCGAAATAATGGAGTCTGCTATCAGTTATCAAAAACTGATACTTATTATTCAATAATCCATTATTATTTACGGAAATAAATAAATCAAATCAAAATAAATAAATCAAAATATAGGGCTGTATTCAGAGTTGATTTAATCATGCAGTGAGGATTTAATACCAATATTTCACACCTCAGTAGTCAGACCTCAGACATAACTCCAGACTTCAGCGCTATTCAGAAGCTACATGAGAGTTACAAACGTGGAGGCGGAGTTTGGGTAAAGTCGAAGTCAAAGTCAAAGTCAAACTTTCTCATCAATTCTGCTATATGTACAGGACACACAGAGGATTGAAATTTCGTCTCCCTCAGCCCCATGGTGTGAGACATCAACATAACATAAATAGGGGAGTGTCTCAGTTATGTGGGATTCTGACCTCGTACTTAAGCGCATGCTCCTTGCGTGATATCGGCTTGAGTGAGGAGCAATATCAAGTCCAGCATCTGGCAGTTTGATGCAACCACAAATATGTCATGCTGAAATTTAAGTTTTGGCTGTAAATACACTCAAACACACTGAAATATCATTCAAGACCAATATTAAATACATGAACAGGACACGATTAATTAATTCATAAATACCATCCTTTTAAAGTCCATGAAACTTTTTTTGCAAGGTGACTCGTAATTTTAGACTTTATTCGCATTCCTTCTTCTTACTGTGTCTGTAGATAAAATTATGAACGGCTGTAAATGTAGCAGATGAGCGCTCGGTCAGCTTATCCTTCAAACCACGGGCGCGTTTTCTTTACAGGAGAGCGCATCAAATTAACACAAACACCGGCATTATTTCAACAAATCAAAGTAGCAAATTAAAAGTGTGATAAATTCGCTCATGTCCCACATACCCATGTAACATGAGCGAGTGAGGAGCGTAAACTCGCTGTGGTTATTAGGGCATATCTAAAAATCTTCGTCACGGTTCAAAGCATTGGTCAAAATACAGACAGGCAGAAAGAAACCAGGATAATCCTCAGAAATTCAGAAACAGGAAACAAATGCAAGGGTCGAAACGAGGAAGTCAGCCTAAAAATACCAGCACAGGGGAACTGGGAAAATCAGGAAACTAAAGAAACAGCAGAAAATATGGGAACAACAAATATGGAAATACGGCTCAAATGAACAATTAACAAGAACAATTAACACAATAGGGCAATAAACCAATGACAGAGCAGGGCGGAGACAGGACTCAGATCAAAACAAATGCACATAGACAGAGAACAAAACAAACAAAACACGGACGCTGTTCATGCTGCAAGGGGAAATTACATGGCAACCCATCATGATTTCCTTTGACTTAGTATCTCGTGGCTTCATTAAGAAAATCGCTTAAACACTTGCATGACCTGTCTAAGGAATATAAGTAACTTTACCCCATAAACATTGATGTAACTTTTGGCCTTAAGTCACCGACTCTGTATACGAGCCAAAGAGTGTTAGTGTGGTGGTCAGCCATGACGAGCCACCAGAACTTCAACGGTGGAGATTCTTCAGAAGAGATGATCATCTGTTTTCCCTCAGGTGGCACAGCGATGGTGGTGGTAGAGAGCACTGTTGCTGTCTAACACATCGCTCAAAGATCTCCAGCAGTGCTCAGTTGGGTTGAGATGTGGTGAGTGTGGAGGCCATAACTCCATAACTCCTCATTTTCATCCTCATCAAACCATTCAGTGAGCCCTCGTGCCCCGTGGATGAAGGGGTGGAGCCATCCTGGAAGAGACCACGCCCATTGGGAAATAGATGTTTCATCGTAGGATAGAGGCGATCAGGTAGAGAGCTCAGTCCACACTGCAAACTTAGAATTGTTTCATCACTATATCAGGTTATAAATGTAGATTTGGAATTGGCATGAAATCTTTAAATGTAATTTTTCACTTCAGAGGGATTTTTTGAAATGCTAGAACTTTATTTCTGATTGGGAAAAAAAATACAAAAGAGTGACATTTCAGTTCAAGAAAATCTCCATCTTTCACAACTATTGTGTATATATATTGTATAGTAAAAAAAAAATGTGTGTATATACCCTGTAGTAGACCATGTCTAAATTTCAGCATAAGAACAATTTCCCCAAACTCTCACAGAAATGTAAGATTTAAACATATGCAATATTTTAGTAATGATTACTTATTTAACCGGTTATTTCTCGGGATTCAGTGATTTTATCCAGAAAATCATTAAAACAATAATTTTAATTTAAAAAAAAACCCTATCAGCTGCTTGAGTCTGAGACGAACACTGTGTATGTGTGATTGTGTAACAGATAAAAAGCAAACCTACTATTCATTTTTTTTTTGTGTGTTTTTTTAAATGATCATTTTCAGCGTTTACGTCTTTGATCGCAAAATGCAACTTATTGCATTTTGGCAGCTAAGTAAATGGCAATATATATCTTTTTAAATAAAGAAAATTATTGATGAATAAATGAACAAATCAATAAATAAATAAATGAGTACTTTTTTTTTCTTTTAGAAACCTGTGTTTTGATAGAGGACATTGGGGCGTGATTGTGTTTGTTACATAAACATTATAACATCCATCAACTCCTGCTGCAAACGTCTTGGTTTTTTTTTTTCTATTGCGACTGCAGTCTGGAGACGTTTCTGCGCTGGACTCCATTTCACAGCGACGCTGCACACACACACACACACACACACCTCGACAAAATGGCTCCCCGACCTGAGCGTGCTCCTTTTCTACTGAAACTAGAGAAAGTTATTGACGATTAACATTTGCACGGAAGAACCATAAACGAAACCTAATTCTCTGCTCTCTCTGCAATAAATATTCTCTCCCATTGCTCTTTTACTCAGAGACTCCGAGCGATTACCCGGTTAGCGGCGAGATATTTTTCCGTCCTGCCTATCGATTGGGCGGATTGATTTTTTCACAATCTGCGCAGGGGGTTAAAGGTGAAAGGTGAAAGTTCATGTGCGTGGTCTGGGATTTTTTTTTTCTTTTCCACCTCTTGTGCTTGGACTTCTGAGAAGTGTCTTATCTGGGAATATTATTCACAACGACGACGTAATGAGCTGAGAGTGTAAATATTTTTATATGTTCACCCTGACCATCCACCACGGCCGTGCACAAACTCCTCCTCCTGTTCTCTATCAGACGCTCCAGTTTGTCGGTTCTCCTGCATCACTCCATCAATTCATCCATCATGCTCTGATTCAGAGATCGATATGTGATTACTGCACTAATCAGTGTGATGAAGTTAGAGAAAAAAAAAAACTCCCGGGACATGATGACGAAGCACCACATCATAATGACATGAGAACCCTAATTTAGAACTCTTAAGTGTTCTTCACTTGTCCCTATGGAGGAAACCTTAAAGATGCTATGTAAAAATAAACCTTCCTCTTAGAGTGTTTCCCAATCAGACAGGGTTCCAAGTAGATCCCTTTTTTCAATCTAAGATTGCTTCGTTCTTTTTTCTAAGAGTGTAGTACACTAGAAAAGCTAGAACAATCTAGAAATGTTTCCTCTTTGGAGGAAACCCTTAAAGATTCAGTGGGAACTCCTATCGGAAAATGTTCCCAGTAGAACCCTTTTGTGCAGGCTAAGAACCCTTAGTTAACCTTTTTTTCTATGAGTGGAGTAACACTAAACTCTGAGACAAACAGGTTAAATCTAGAACCATTGAGGGTTTTTCGGATGTCCCTCTGGGGGACACATTAACTGTTCTGTGTAAAACCCTAAACATAGTGTTTTCCTATCAGAAAGGGTTCTATATAGAACCCTTTGGAAGCTAAGAAGGAAAAACTTATTCAATAACCCTTAAAGAACCCTCGAAGAACAAAGAGTAGCATGACACACTAAGAAAAAAGGTTAATTGTAGAACCCATGAGGATTTTTTGGTTCTCCATCTGGGGGAACCCTTAAAGGTTCATTGGAAACCCTTGGAACGGGAAAATGTTCCAATTAGAACTCTTAGTTAGCCTTTATTTAGTAAGAGTACATTAACATTACACTCTTTAACCTACAAAAAAAGATGAAATCTAGAAAGGGTTCCCAGTAGAAGCTTTGTTGGAAGCTAAGAACCCACAATTATCCAACAAAACCATAAACCATAAAGAACACTTGAGGAACCCCCTTCTGTAATGGATTAAGGTAATAGAGAGCTATCACTTATACAGTCTTAGAAAATGTAGAACCATTTAAAGGTTTAAACTGAGAAAATTGAAGGGTTCTTTGGTTGTCTCTTTGGGGGAAAGTGTAAAGTTTTTTTGGAAACTAAGAACTTAGTTCACACTACACTACAAAAATGTTAAATCTAGGACACTTGAGGTTTTTTCATTCATCCCTCAGGCTGTGTATTTTCCTATCATAGAGGGGTTCCAAGCAGAACCCAGTTTGGAAGCTAAGAACACTTAATTATCCAAAGAACCCTTAAAGAACCTTTAAACAATAAGGACCATAGATGATGAACATATTAAGGGAACACAGAGCTATCGGTTATACTCTCATAGAACATTTAGAACCTTTAAGGATTCATTGGTTGTTCCTTTGGTGGAAGAAGGTCAGTAGAGAACCAATTTTTTAAGCTAAAAACCCAAATATTGTAGAAGCTCCATTAGGTATACACTTTTGGAAAATGGTTCTTCAGTTGTCCCTATGAGGGAAGCCTTAAAGGGTTTAGTAAGAACCCTGGAATAAAATGTTTTCTTATTAGAAAGTGTCCCAAGTAGAACTGGTTTTTGGAAGCTAAGAACTGTTAATTACCAAACAAACTCTTAAAGAACCCTTGAAGAACATATTCTTCCCCTAAGAGTGTACATGTGCAGTACAAACTCCAAATTCTCATTATTTTCTTCTTAATATCTAGAACCTCTCAGGATCTTGGTATCTCGCTGTCTCTACGCTGCTGTGGTGTAAATAAGGGGGTGGTGGTGAAGGTTTTTGACTGAGGGACTATAAAGAGCCCTGTATGCAGCAACATGAACCTCACAGACAGACCTGAGTGGAGCAGATGGGGACAGTGGCGACAGGAGGAGCGCACAGCGAGCGTCTCTCAGACCGACAGAACTCTCCTGAAAGACGATCTTTTAAACGGCGGTGAGGGCTCTGCTCAGTACTGCTGCTACTTCTCTTGTAAACACAGGTTGAGTCTGTGTGAGTTTCGCTGTATAAATAAAAACGTGTCTTGTACTTCAGTGATTTTTACCGAAAAAAAAAAAAAAAATTCCAAGCTTGACTTTATCAGCTCTGTGAGCGTCTCCCACACGCCGGGTTTCAGCAAACTGCTCTTTTATCTGTGACTTTCCTAAAGATAAAGAGCCCGAACATGCAGCGCTAATCTGCTCTTTGAAGAGTGCTGATATCTTCGACTAATCAGACAAACAGCTCCGAGATCAACAAACATCGTGTGAACACTCGCAGATAACGCGATCTGCTCAAACACGCACCAGATTCCTTCAGCAGGTGCGAAAACAGCACAAACATTTACACGGAAAAAAAAACCCGCTGTAATCCAAGCTTCACCTTTACACCTGCATGAAATGCTGTTATATATGCTGAATTCACACAAAACACACACACACACACACACACACACACACCCTCTCTCTCTCTCTCTCTCTCTCTCTCTCTCTCACACACACACACACACACACACACACACACAGAGTTCATGAACTACCTAAAAAAACTATAAAATGTTTACCATTAAGAAATATCTAGCATTTAAATGTCAGTTTAATGGTCTAATTCGTTGGTTTCGGACAGTTTTTGGAAAATACATCAAATGATATTTTGGAAATGAATTAAAGATGTGAGATGTGAGCATTTTATATCAAACCGAGTTTTTTCAGGAATGTGAGAGAAATTTATATCAATGTGAGGGCATTTTATAGGCATTTAAAGGCATTGTATATTAATACTAGAGTATTTTCTGCCAATCTGAAAGCATTTCATATCAGACTGAAGGCATTGTACAGGAATGTGAAAGGATTTTTTTGGCTCAGAGAATTTTATATCAATGGGAAAGTATTTAATCCGAACGCAAAAGCATTTAATCTGAATGAGAAAGCATTTAATCTGAATGTGAAAGTATTTAATCTGAATGAGAAAGCATTTAATCTGAATGAGAAAGCATTTTATATCAGTGTGAAAGCATTTTATATCAGTGTGAAAGCATTTAATCTGAATGTGAAAGCATTTTATATCAGTGTGAAAGCATTTAATCTGAATGTGAAAGCATTTTATATCAATGTGAAAGCATTTAATCTGAATGTGAAAGCATTTAATCTGAATGTGAAAGCATTTTATATCAATGTGAAAGCATTTAATCTGAATGTGAAAGCATTTTATATCAATGTGAAAGCATTTAATCTGAATGTGAAAGTATTTAATCTGAATGTGAAAGCATTTAATCTGAATGTGAAAGCATTTAATCTGAATGTGAAAGCATTTAATCTGAATGTGAAAGTATTTAATCTGAATGTGAAAGTATTTAATCTGAATGTGAAAGTATTTAATCTGAATTTGAAAGCACGTACAGTTTTATAGGAACTTAAGAGCATTTTGTGCAAATATAAAGCATTTTGTGTGAAAGTGAGAAAGCATTTGTGAAAGCATTTTGTATCAATTATAAAGGAATGCGAAAGCGTTTTATACCAACGTGAGAACATTTTATCTGAATGTGAAAGCATCTTATAGGACCCTAAGGCCATTTTGTGTAAATATAAAGCATTATATTTGTTTTATATGTTGTATGAATCATAAAATTTGCTATGAACATGAGCATTTTCTGTAAATGTGAGAGCATCTTATATCAATGTAACACCGTTTCCTGTAAATGTGAAAGCATTTTGTACAAACGTGAAAGCATTTCCTAGGAACGTGAGAGCATTTCATATCAATGCCTGAACACTTTATATGAAAGCGATCTCATTTTATAGTAATGTGTAAACATTTTATATCGATGTGAGAGAATAATACTGAATAATACTCTTGTAGGAAGCATTTTGTGTAAGTATAAAAGCACTTTTTTTGTGAATGTGAGAGTATTTTATACCAACAAGGGAGCATTTTTTATTAATGTGAGAGCATTTAATTTCAATGTTAGAGCATTTTATATTAATGTGAGATTATGTTGTGTGAATGTGAGAGCATTTTGTGTAAACAGTAACATCTCACTGACTAAGAGTAAGTACATGCTTGTGTGTTTGTAACAGTCTGTGTACATGCTCTGTGTTTGAGTGTAAATGTATACAGCATCGAATCTGCTTGCGTGTTTGGTTGCATGTAAGTGTGTATGGTGCGAGTGTAAGCACATGTTTGTGTGTGTGTGTGTGTGTGTGTGTGTGTGTG
>CM040980.1:1473279-1486720 GCA_022985145.1 Pangasius djambal
GAAACAAATATTTATGATATCTTTTATTGACCATTATGCATTTATCAAGTTCGAGCTACCTTCGGTTCTGCCTTGGTTGTTGGTCTCATGCCGTACTGGATGTTGTGTACAGATTATATGCAGATGTTAGAACATGATTCCTTTTTTTTGAGAACTACAGAGTCAGTGGATTTATATTTAGCTATATTTATAACTCTGGTTCTCAGTTGGATTCTGGTCCCTGTGGTCAGTGTCTCCCGTAAACGCAGTCCCTCTGAAACACGAGCCTCTTCTGACTCTTCCCTCTGTCAGGCTTAAAGGAACCACTGGCGAGTTTCAGATAAATTCATTGCTGTAAAGTTATTTTCAACCTGATTTTGCTGTCAGAGAAAAAGATCTTACAGCATAAAATAATTCATTAGGTCTTCTTTAGGATAGGTGTCTGTTCTTTAAGGTAGATCTGTTTTAGAATGCATAAACATTATCAGCGACTGATTTAGTGCCACTGCGACCAAAGATGGACGACAACACAATCTGGCAGTATTAGAAATTTTTTGATTAAAATCTCAGAGTGTGAGCGCTGCTATGCAGATCGTCGAGGCAGTTCTGTCAACCCGTTTCAGGGGAAAGTAGCTAATGAGTGCTCAAAAAATTGCCACGAGTCACCAGATGATGTCAGACTAATTTGCATATTTGTTGAATCGTCATGGTCATTTGTATATCACAACGTCCTATATGAAGAAGGAAGATTTTCTGAAAGACATTTACAAAAGAATAGAATAGAGTTTAAGAATAGAAAATAATAGAAAATGATTAGACGTTGGGAACAATGGTGAAGAGCGATCAGACATTGGGAACAAGGGTGAAGAGCGATTAGACACTGGGAACAATGGTGAAGAGCGATTAGACACTGGGAACAATGGTGAAGAGCAATGGAACAATTTGGTGATCCATGATTAGACACTAGGAACAATGGTGATCATTGATGTAATGTTGGGAACAGTGATCATCAGTGATTAGACATTGGGACCAATGGGTATCAGTGATTGGTCATCAGGAACAATGGTGATCAGTGATTAGACGTTGGGACCAATGGTGATCAGTGATTGGTCATCAGGAACAATGGTGATCAGTGATTGGTCATCAGGAACAATGGTGATCAGTGATTGGTCATCAGGAACAATGGTGATCAGTGATTAGACATTGGGACCAATGATGATCAGTGATTAGATGTTGGGAACAATGGTGATCAGTGATTAGATGTTGGGAACAATGGTGATCAGTGATTAGATGTTGGGAACAATGGTGATCAGTGATTGGTGGTGGTTCTCTCACTGTGTATAACCAGCAGCTGTGATGTGGAGATACGATTAGAGAGACGTATCGAGTGCAGGACAGTTACTCATGTCAGATCCAGGGTCCTCAGTTTTGTCCTGATTTCGGGTTACAGTCTGGATGGAGTTTCACACGTTCTCCCCGTATCCATGTGGGTTTCTTCCAGGTTCTTCGGGTTCCACTTAAGCTTCAGTCGCGTTGATCCAGTACTACAGTTGTCTGTCGGCAAACTCAAATGAGCTGTCCTCTTTGCTATCGTTTAGGTCACAGTCAGATTTCTTCACTCTTTACTTGATTCCCTCATTTCATGTTTCGAGAGCATGAAAATAGTTGTTTTGTAAAACAAACAAACAAACAAACAAACAAACAAAAAACAACAACTGAGCAGTTTAAATGTGGTGCACTTTGAGTCACTGTTATTTTGAATTGATTTAATTAATTTTCTGTTCGTCCAATCCTCAGAGCCATGAAGATCTTTAATCAGAGAGAGAGAGAGAGAGAGAGAGAGAGAGAGAGAGGTGTACGAGCTTAAACCGTGGTCAAGCGGGCCGGCTGTCGATGGCCGACTCAATTTATGCCCTGAATAGTGGCAAGCGGGCCAATCTCATCTCCATTAGGTAAGTCGTGACTTCACCGAGCTGTTTAAAGGCGTTGTCAATAGTCATTGTGCAATTAAGTGGCTGTATTGATACTCTATTAAATTACCCTTCTAAAGGACGGCTTATAAACTACAGCCCTTAATGATGCTGAAGAAGATTAGTGTAGCTGTGAACGCACAACGGAAAAAAGGAGAGGAATGATGGTGCGAAGAGACCAGAAAATACCAAATTAATATTCACTTGAGGAAAATGGGTTCAATTCGATACCAGAAATAAAGAGATTCACCTTCTGTAATTCATAATCGCCCAGATAATGAATTTTTTTTAAAAATCAAATATTAGCTCTAAAATATCACCTCTAAAAAAGATGGCAGATGTTTCATGAGCAGTAACCAGTAGCCAGTAAGGTTTAATATACTGGTAAATTGCTGCAGTGTGGTGCATTTCATGCCCATCCTTATGTTATATTCCTAATGTGAAATATAAATTCTAAACATCTGCATTAATTAGAAATGACACCCAAACAGTTTAGCTAATAAAATGTGTTTAATGCATGTTAGCATTATCTGTTATCATGATCAGATTCATGTCCTTGACCTTCTTCATTGTATTTCTATGACACTGTAAGATATATTCATCAGAATCTTTGCAAATACATATAAATGACAAAAATGTACTTTCATTATATAAATGTAGAAAATGTTTCAGTTGTTTCTAATTGTTTAATAGGACTACAGTTGCTCTGATAGCTTTAGGACTGCGATTGCCACAGTTTTGCACTCGAGTCTCCAGCAGTGAACAGCTGATATCTTCAACAAACAGACTTCCTGTGAAAGCTGTAATGAATTTCCTGGTTACACAGTTGCACCATTTGTCCACGTAGTACACAGTTACAGAAGGGAATGATTTATAATCGCACCGGGTTCCCTTTTGAGTCGGGTTCCTCTCAGGGTTTCTTCCTCATGAAGTCTCAGGGAGTTTTCCGTATATACATTGATTTTGACGTTAATAACAGTGAATCTTAGCACGTCCTTTATGTCACTGTTCTCCTGTCATCCACTGTCCGCTTCATAATACAAGCTTCATTGCACAATTCAGATTTTTTGGCTCAGATTGTATCTGTCTTGACACTTTCTATTTATAACTGCATCACAAACACAAAAAGCATCATAACTGTACGAGCAACAAATGAATGCGCTAGTAGCATGTCAGCTCGTCAGCTGCATATGACCAGGTCAGTACAGGGAAAAAGAAGTTGACTAACGTTCGTTGTGATGTGTGTGTGTGTGTGTGTGTGTACAACGGTGTGAACATGGTGCGGAGGGACGCACAGAGTATTTACCGTATTGCAGACACATTCGTTTAGAGCACTACTCAAACTACATTTCCATAAATATCAGGTAAATTACCAGTTTTCCTGAGCGTTCTCATTCATGTCGCATGGACACATATCTAATATGTATCTGATCCAGGGCCACTTGTGAAACTGGCTAATGTCTGATTTTAAAATATCAGATTTTTATACAACTCACAAACAAAACTAACGAACTCAAAACAAGATTCACAAAATGAGAATTCAGGAAGTAAGAACCTGGAGAACACGGCATGAAGAAATCTCAGAACTACAATAAGGACACTAATGAAGGGGAAACACAATACAGGCGAGTGGAATCAGAAGGGCAAGAGCATGTGACCTGGTCATGTGACCTGGCTGTAGTCTGTAAGGCTGATGGGAAACAAGCCTGATGATATGAACATAGCCTCTGTTTTGCGATGAAGTCATGTCCTGGAATCCTGTTTTTTTTTTTGCAAGACATTAACTTCGGAAGCTGAGTGATTAGCTGAGTGACTCTAAAAGAATTCATTAAAAATGATTAAACTGGACTAAAATCTGACCTGGTCTTCACTCACTGTGTAATGCCTTTATGTCCCAGTGTCCACCCTGTTATGATTCCCCTCTGACCTAAGTACACACCACGTACACGTGTTTTTATCCGAAAAGAAAAATATGAAATGATGTGCACAAAGTAAAAACGAGACGTGTTTTCTCGGTATAGCGGAGTGGACATTTGAGAGGACACGGCCCTCTTCCCCGTCTAAACAAACACACGTGTTTGGTGCACTCAGACGTTTGGTCCAGTCTCCTGTCCATCGACCGGTGATGGTAGGACCCCTGTCGCCACGGAGACAGCCAGACAACCCCACCCCTGCTCCGTGTCATCTCGCTGTTTACAGTGATGCGTGACCCCAAGCCTGTCACGAGGCTGTAAGGTCAAAGGTCACTTGCCCATCTCGCCGCTCGGCTACAGATGGCCGAGTATTTCCGGATTTATCGCTGAAAAGCAGAGCCCTTTTCTTAAAGGTCACTTCTTTAAAAGCTAGTCCGATCAATAAGACGCTTCCTGAAGGTGTGTGTGTGTGTGTGTGTGTGTGTGTGTGGAGGAGTGTGTCGATGCGTCCCGAAGTCTAGGCTGCAGCCTTGATAGGCGTCTCCTTGGTAGCACCGTGTTTCGAAGGCTTTAAATGGGTCGAGCTTTAAGACAAAAACACTTCCAACAAAAATGTACGTTTCTGCCGCTGATTTTAATCAAAACCGTTCGGATTCATTTATCTTTTAGTAAAGTCGTGTCTAAATGTGTTCGTGACCAGACTGAACTAAGAATTCCCGCCGGATTTACAAATAAACACTTTCTCCATGCTCACGTGTGCATATCGATAAATGCCGAAAAATCAGCTATAAATGACCAAGCACATTAACATTTAGCCACACCCCCAAAACTCCATAAAAGGAAAAGCTCGCAGAGAGCTGAAAAAAAAAATTAGCAGAATGGTGACTAAACGGTAAAAGAGCACCTTTTAAGCGTGACATTATCTAAATCTCCCAGTAATGCAGCTCAGCCACTGCAGCGCCTCAGCTACCACAGACACACGCTAACTCCTCCTCCTTTTAGAGGGCGCCATTACTTTTGTCATCATTGAATCGCTAGTCTTCATTTATGGAGTTGTTTCGGAAATCCTTCTTTTCAAGTCATTAATATGAACTGACTGAGTTTCATAAAATGTTCAATAAACTGGTGTGTAATTAAAATTAATAAGCCATTCAAACTTGACACTTTTTATTATTCATATACACTCCTGTCCAAAATTATTGGCACCCTTCATAAAAAAAAAAAAGTGCAAAAATGAATAGAGAGAAAAAAAAAAAGAAATGACATATGTACAAGTGAGCTTAAGCATAAAGCATACAGGAGCATTGTATGACTTATTTACACAAACATGTATTTGTGCATTTATTTTTAACAAAACACTTGTTTCAAAATTATTGGCACCCTTACAATTAAGATTTTCATCCCTCACTTAAAGACAGCAGCAGTTCCTAGGAACTGAGAGAAAATAGAGAAAAATGGAAAATAATGTGTTTTTTTAAAAAAAAATGACACTTTGCTTGCATTTGTTTAAAATATTCCTTATGATTGTGGATTATTTGAGGGATATATTTTGGAGAGAAAACACTGGTATTTAAACATTTTTTCTGTAAGAATAAATATTCAGTTAATTGCATCTTGCATGAATTTCTGCTTATTTTTAAGAAAGGTGTCAATATTTTCTGGAAGGCACTGTATACCATAATTATTGAAATGTGCATTTGTCATTTGGAGAACTAGATATACCAGTTGTGTGTGTGTGTGTGTGTGTGTGTGTGTGTGTGTGTGTGTGTGTGAAACTCTGTAAATTGTTATGCACTTGGGTCCTTGTCACCTCCGGCATCTCCGACAGCAGCAGTGACAGTGTGTATTTCACCGTGCACATGCTCTGTCAGCTTTAGCGTTAGCATTAGCACAGCATCTTTAATAAGCTCTGTCAGCATTAGCATTAGCATAGCATCTTCAGTCCTCCTGAAATCCTCAGTGACATGCACGAAGGTAGCCTCGGTAACTCAATTACTCTCTCTCTCTCTCTCTCTCTCTCTCTGATGATGTCATTTGGGGAATTCTGTCCAAATGGCCCTGGTGCTTGGAAGGCACTTACCTTGGCTTTGGACTTTATTTAATTGTCTTGCAAATGCGGCCAGTTTTTTCCTCTTAAATCTCTTTACCTTTAACGTATTTATAGAGAAAAAAAAAACGAATTCAGTGAAAGTGAATGTAAAAATTGACGTCAGAACAGTGCGGTTTAAAAGCATCAGATTTTTAAGAAGAATTAAAAAAATATCAGGGTCAGGTCAATCGACTGGATACGCGGATGCGCCGCTTCAGGACGGATCCACGATAACCCAATAACGGCCCTCGACTTTTTCCTGCGCTGCGTTATGATTCATACGTACCACGCGAAACGACTGCGAACAGGCTGACATGCGTCTCAATAAAGCACGTGTTCATTGACTATCTGTTTTAATCCGAGCGCTTTGGTTTCAATTCCCAGCCTATTGTGCGTCAGGGATGAAGGAGCGACGGCTCCAGCGGCTCGGAGTTCAGACGCAGTTCAGAAGAGAGACGGAGATCGATATGATTCGATTCAGGCTTCACTGAATCGCTTTGTGTTTAAGCCAGTCAAGCTTTGAGTAACTGACTCGTCTGATTCATTGTCCTTTTGGTTCAGGCTTCCTCTGTTAAAGTGATGTCCAGTTAAAGTAAACACTGAGTGCCATGCTGTAATAGGAAAATAATCAACGACAGGGTGGTGTGATGAAGCGGAGTTTCTGTTACCGCCCTGGAGTTAATTATTTTCCCATACCAGTGAAATGTTATGGGAAAAGTCTTGAAGTGTTTTATTCCTCTTACCCCACAGCAATTTGCCAACAATTATAATTTTTTAAATGATTAACGAACAACACGTCATACTTTTCTCACGTTATAGCAGAATTAAACAGTCGTTCCGTCACCCGACTCGCTTTTCTCTCTCTTTTGAGGTTTGTTCATCTTCAGGAAGCGCTTTGTCCTGGTCATGGATCCGGAGTCTATCCCGGGAACACCGTGCGTCTCGGACAATTGTGATTTTTGTTTTTGTTTTGTGTTTTTAGATTTCGTTTTGTGTTAACGGATGTTGCTTTGTATCAATGGATTTTTGTTTTCGTGTTTTCAGAATTTGTTTTGAGGTTTTTTTCTTTATTTTTCATGTGTTTTTTGGATTTTGTTTTGTGTTTTTTGGATTTCGTTTCATGTTAACGGATGTTGTTTTGTGTTAATGGATTTTTGTTTCCATGTTTTCTGAAATTGTTTTGTTTTTTTGATGTGTTTTTGGATTTTGTTTTGTGGTTTTGGATTTTGTTTTGTGGCTTTGGATTTTGTTTCCTGTTAACGGATGTTGTTTTGGATTATCGCATTTTGTTTTTGCGTTTTCAGAACTTATTTTGCATTTTTTTTTTTTTATATGTTTTTGGATTTTGTTTTGTGGTTTTGGATTTTTTTGTCTTTTACATTTCAGATTTCCAGATTTGCTTTTTGTGTTGTGGTAATCTCATGGTGTTGCAGATCTCAGACACTGGTGTAGTCGATTTGAAGGCAGAGCCAGAGCAGGTCAGGATGCTGGTAGAGATTGTACTGACGAATACGGCGCTGGTTTGTAAAATCGTTCATAAAACTAAAGACGTGAACGAAAAGGGAAGGTGCGGGTTAGCGTCTGCTGCTGTAGTGCAGAGCTCTGGGTTTCCTCATGGCTGTAATGAGAGCAGTGTTGTGTGTGTATTAGGTTAGAATTGAATTCACACAAGTCTATACTTATTACATTTCTGTACATGAGCCTTTATTCTGAATGAATATATATATATATATATATATAAAATATCATACCATAATGTAATATCAATAGCTTCAATAAGGTTTTTTTGATCTTTAAAGTGTTATGTAAGAAATAAAACCCTGTGTGTGTCGTGCTCTTGTAGCAAAATAATGTTACTGTTACCACCACAAGGTTGATTATTTTCCTATAACACCATGTCCTACATTGAATTTACTGGTGATTATAATATTCTAATTATACGTTGAGCTTCAATGAATCAGTTCATGCTTATATGAATCAAGCTTGGTGTCTTTTGATTCATTTGATTCATTAGATTAATTTGTCTATTGGCACAGTTTTGTGTGGTTAATGTACATCTAGATAAAACATTCTGTGTTGTGCTTTGATAGTAAAATAATCAACGACGGGGTGCTGCGATGAAGCGGAGTCACTGTTACCATCCAAATAATAATTAAAAAAAAAACAATGAAAAAAAAAAAAATGAAGTTATTCCTTTCATACTAGAATTATAGAGGAATAAAATCATTCATTGCACTAATGTTTTACTTATTAAAGATGACACATCATTTTTTTTTATCCATTTATAGTTACACCTATGTACATCTCTCTCTTGAATTTAATAAGACAAAAAACAAACAAAAAAAAAAAAACAACAGCTTGTCATTTTTACCAAGAAACTGCAAAGCGTAAACTTTATCCTATCCTGAAGAAGTTACAGCTTAACTGTCACAAAGCGCTGACACTGGAGACTCCTTCCATCAATGTCAAATAAACGTGTAAAAATCTGTTTATTTGGAGCTCCGCCGTCTGCCGTACCCCGTGAATGAGCTGTTGCTATAGAAACGATAACGTATTAGAACCAGTGCATTGATATAAACCTGTGATTTGCAGCTACTGTTAGAAAATGAATCAACACCTTCTGACCAATCAGCATCCAGAACTCAAGAACTCATAGCGTACAGTACGTACTACTATCAGTGTCTACTTTATTAAACATTATCGCTTATAAGAAACACTGTCTCTAGTTTGGATTTACACTGCTACCCCTCTCGCTAGGGAAAAACGTCATGCGCTAGTGAGTGAGATTTTTATTTTTTCAGGAACGTGATGCTGCAGGTGGACAGATAAAGGAAATGAACACGCTGTCAGATATCGCTTAAGGCACTGAACCTAATCTAGTCCTTTTACGGCGTTTGTCAATTTTTTACGATTTCCCAGAGAAAACTCAGCCTGCTGCTACAACCACGTTGGCTTCAGATATCCCTTAGCTTTTTATTTTACTCCCTTCACTACACACTTACAAACTAACACCAGTTAGCTTCACTGCAGTTACTGAATAATTTAGATTTGATTAATATGCTATAAAATAAATAAATAAGAAGTGTGGACTATAAGAGGTTAATAGTGTGCTTGCAATAAATGTGTGTATAAGGAAATGATTTGGGACACGACCGTGTGTTCGTCAATAACAGGGATCAGCTGGAGGTGAAATAGCTTTTTAATGCAATGATCCATAATTCCAAACACACACACACACACACACACACACACACACACACACACACACACACACACATAGGTCTCGCTCATTACCGTTAGCTAATTACTTAATTTATCTCAGTCCCTGTGACAACAAAAACTTTTTTAATTAGCCGTTCCTGCGATTAGCTGTTAGTTTATTGCTTGTGTTAAATGTTAAATGTCCATTAAAAACCTTTCTGTGCATGTGTGTGTGTGTGTGTGTGTGTGTGTGTTGCGCATTAAGACACACGCTTGTGCATTTTGGATATTCTGCTTCCTGTCCCGCCTACTCAGAGCCTCACAGTCATGTCTATGTGTGTGTGTTTCTTTCGTGTGTGTGTGTGTGTGTGTGTATTTGTATCGTGTGTGTGTTTGTGTGTGTCATTGATCCACTCATTAACGCCTGATGTTTTAGCCTCCCTTTCACACGTTGTGACCTTTGACCTTTTAAACAAGTGAGTTAACACACCAAGCGCACTCGAACAGTGAATAGGGGGAGGAGTGGCCACTCAGGCTGATTGGGGGAATTAGTCACACACATGCACCGTGCAAATCCACTTCACACACTCTGGAATGGCAAGCATTACTTACACACACACACACACACACACACACACACACACACTCCTCTTTCTTAAACACACCACATATCTGACTGAAAAACGAACATGTGTACACTCATAACACAAACTGTTTGTCTAATTCTAAACCTCTCGGGGGTTTGTGTTATCACATCCCTCGTTTTGACCCTTATTGCGTCCCACAGCCATCTGACCTTTTGCGTGTTCCACTTTCCATATTTGGTCGTTACTTTCCTGTCAACAGCTAGTTTTATATGTTTACGTTTCAGTCTTTATTTGAGCCAGAGGACTCACATTTATCCTCTGGGAAAAGTTTTTAATGAGAGCTGCTGTTCACATCTCTACTTAATAAAAATAATGTGTGGGTGTGAATTATTAATTCATGGGAACGAGATAATGAAGCAGCGACCACGACTTAGTATCGTGTGGGAACACGATAATTATGTTGTGAGAACAAGATAAATAACAAGTAGAGATAAGATAAATATGTTATTGGAATGAGATAAGAAGGCCGAGGTAATTAAGTAATGTTAATCAGATAATTAAGTGGCCATGACATAGGAAGACATGAGTATGAGATAGCATGAGATGGGAATGAGACAATCACTTCACTTCACTTCATTATGCCATGGGAGTGAGATAACATAAGAACTACATAATTATCTCATTCCCATGACTTAAATAAGTAGTGGCCATGAATTATGAAGAACTCATTCCCACAATTTAGGTAAGACATGAGAAGGAGTTAATTGAAGTAAACTAAGAAGAAAATTTTGTTGCAGAAATGAGATAATACTTCATAGCCACAACTTGTAAGTCGGGAACAAGATAATTAAGCTGTAGGAATGGGATAATTAAGGCATGGGAATGAGATAATTAAGTTGTGGGAAGAAGATAATTAAGATGTGGGAATGAGATAATTAAGTTGTGGGAATGAGATAATTAAGCTGTGGGAATGAGATAATTAAGCTGTGGGAATGAGATAATAAGTCATAATAATAAGTCATAGCTCAATAAGTCAATGAGATAATTAAGTTGTAGGAAGAAGATAATTAAGCTGTGGGAATGAGATAATTAAGCTGTGGGAATGAGATAATTAAGATGTGGGAATGAGATAATTAAGTTGTGGGAATGAGATAATTAAGCTGTGGGAATGAGATAATTAAGCTGTGCGAATGAGATAATTAAGCTGTGGGAATGAGATAATTAAGTTGTGCGAATGAGATAATTAAGCTGTGCGAATGAGATAATTAAGCTGTGCGAATGAGATAATAAGTCATAATAATAATTCATAGCTCAATAAGTCAGTGAGATAATTAAATTGTAGGAAGAAGATAATTAAGGTGGGGAAACGAGATAATTAAGGTGGGGAAACGAGATAATTAAGGTGGGGAAACGAGATAATTAAGGGATTCAGAAATTGAATTTGACTGTTTTTAGTAAATATTACTTCAGCAGAAGTATTTGTCATTATTTCACGCTCAATAAATGAGTTAATAATTAAAAGAGAGTTCTTGGGAACACGTTAATAACTTTAGACCCTACTGCATGAACAAGTGGTCGAGTTTTCATCTGGTAATCATTTGTAAATGTAAATGTGTATGTTGTGGTTTGTATACTGAACTTTACAGTGTGTGTGTGTGTGTGTGTGTGTGTGTGTGTGTGTGTGTGTGTGTTTTATTCTCCACACCCCTCGAACCTAAACGCAGGAAGAGCAGCTTTGATCAAACTTTCATCAGAAAGCACCGAATCCCCCGCTGGAGACAATCAGACACGGCTAAATATGGACACGTGCTACTGCGGAGCAAAAGGGCACGCTGACACACACACACACACACACACACACACACACACACACACACACACACACACACACACACAGGTTTCCTGCTTTACCATTAAGAGAGGCTTATGATAAGAAAAACACTTCCGAAGTTCACAGCAGCGTGTCGTGCAGGATCTATGGAGTACTTTATTGTATAGCGTATGATTACACACAGAGAGAAGGTCATGTAGGAGAACATGCAGTGGAACAGGAACGGCTCTTTTTAATGCCAAGCCCCGAAGAGTTTCACGAGTGTGCGACTGGAGAAGTGTCTTCACACCGCAGATCAGCGCTGAGTATGATCCAGAGATGTTTAGAGTTTATCTAATCGCACATCTCATCACTGGAGCTGTAGATCTGCAATCTGACTCGCTTTTTTGGTGTAAAAACCTGATGTACGCTCACAGTGCATTATGGGTAATGTAAACACAACTGCTGGGGGACTGAGAATAACACCATATGTGTGTGTGTGTGAGAGAGAGAGAGAGAGAAGTTGGATTACACTAAAAGTTTTAAAAATGTATATCTATCTACTTTATCCACACACACACACACACACACACACACACACACAGTCAACACAAAGTTAGCATTTTCTTCCAATAAAACTAATAAAAAATAGGATGACATCATAAGACTAATAACAGCAGTAGTATATGATAAGGTTACTAAGAGTAGTATGACATCATAGGACCAGCAGCGTTATTCACTATATAGTCCAAATAAACACCATCATCCATCCGCTGTGGGCGTGTCCCAATCCACACATCCCGTACACTATGTAGGCCGTATTAACACCTTCACACCTGTGTTTGCTCGCCAGTGTGAAGGAGCTAAGGCAAAATAAAATAAAATAAAAGCTACTGTATGTAGGCCAGGTAAACACCTTCGGATTTGTGAACTCGTAAAGATCAGCTAAAGCAAAGTCTCTGAAATAAAATAAAATAAAATAAATGAATAAGATAGACAATAATAAAAGGAAAGCTGAAAAAATGAAAACTCTCAGACATGAAAAATAAAACAGGGGAACCTCAAAATCTAAGAAACAAGAGCAGAGAAGAGAGAAGAAACAAGCCGTCTTCTCAGTGCATACTGTTTAAATGTGGATTTAAATAATAATATTTAATAACGAGTGCTTGGGGTGATTTTTCTCTCTCACTAAAATTCACCTTTTTTACATTCATTTCCAAGACGAAGGTGTGTGTCTGGCGCTCGGGCCGTTAGCACGAGCGGCCGCTGCTCTGTCTGTGAAACGGCCGAGGCAGGTGGCGTGACTGATACGGGAGATTTATTTGGAGCTGGAAGTCACGTGGATTAAATATTGTAATTGACCCTGAGCTTATTGATTCTAGACGGAGCTTCCTGAAAACGTAATAACCTCGAGGACACGTGGAGACGAAACAATCCGGCCGTCTAAAACCCAGAGAAACACACAGATCAACACGGGAGGATCAGAGCACGACTGTCCGCTGGAAAGAAGAGCATTCTCCTATAGTATTAGTATTATTATTATTATTATTATTATTATTATTATTATTATTATTATTATTAATACAGAGCTATAAAATGGGCAGAAGATATATAAGATGAAGTACAAAAAAAGGAAGCATAAAGGAAAATTAAAAACACACACACACACACACACACACACACACACACACACAATTATTAAACAGTTTTTTTTAAAGGTGATTTACTGTCATAGATAGATAGATAGATAGATAGATAGAGAGATATTTAGATAGATAGATAGAGTCAAGAGCAAGACAAGAGGATATATAGGTTCACACACACTCTGTGTCTGCTCACACACACACACACACACACACACACACACACACACACACACACACACACACACA
>CM040980.1:1486820-1507562 GCA_022985145.1 Pangasius djambal
CTTGTCATAATGCACACACAGGACTGAGGACTAGAAACACACACACACACACACACACACACACACACACACACACACACACACACACACACACACAGGAACCAGCTGAGGCCAGCTCTGGATCAATACCCCCCATCCAACTCCTGCACCATTTAAAGACCATCATTCACAAATCCACCTTTCTAAACCTCTCTGTTTATTTTTTTTTTTTGCTTTTCATTTTTCCAGCACCGAGCGAGAACCCACACGGGCTCTTCAGCGCGCAGCGCACGGGAAAAACATCAACCTGACACCAGACAGAGGAACGACAGAAGAACTGCCGAGCTTTTGTGTGCAGGATGATCGCTTAAGCCCGAGCCTCTCGCTGCAGCTTTACAGCACAATATGAAAACGGAAAACAAACAAAAAAAAGAATGATGAGATGCTGCCAGAAGCTGGGTTTGATTCACATCGACGGACAATAAACTTTCTGCTAACCTAAAAATTACGTCACGTTTGTTCATTTTCCTTCTGAGACGATACAACACACACACACACACACACACACACACACACACACACACACACACATATATATATATATATATATATATATATAATATAATCCTAGGAGATTTATTTAAATCAGGTGATGATTCAGTTCGGTGCAATATGATTCAGAGTTGATTCAGGATTCATTCAAAAAAAAAAAAATTACAAACCCTGAACTAACAAACAAATGAAGTTCAAAAAAAAAAAGTACAAATGTAACTCTAAACGTCATCTGCTTACTCTTCCTACAAATTTGTGAGATCTTTATACTGTATCTAAGGAATAAAACACTCCATGTCATGCTGTTGTAGTAAAATAATCAACGACAGGGTGATGTGATTTTTACCATAACAGCACGTCTTGAAGTGTTTTATTCCTCTTATACCACAGCAGCTTGCCAGCTGTATCTCGCTATAATCTGTCGCTCCTTCACCAGTCTCTCTTTTTTCTGTCTCTTGAAGTTAATAAGACAAAAAAACGCAGCATGTCACGTTACCATAGAAACCGCAAAGTTACAGTTAAAGTTAACGTTACAGCTTCGCCTCTGACTGTAACAAAGCGCTGACACTGGAGACTCCTTCCATAAATGTTCCATAAACATCTCCTTACAGAAACCTTCACCACATCAGCGATGGTTTACTCTGTTTATGTGGAGCGTCCGCCGTACACGTCCCTGTGAACGAGCTGTTGCTATAGAAACGATAACGTATTAACATAAACCTGTGTTTCTGACCAATCAGAATCCGCTATTCAACAGCATTGTGTTTTAACATTGTTGTAATGTACACACACACACACACACACACACTCTCTCTCTCTTTGTTTCTGCCACCTGCGCTCATGAAAACGGTGGACGGTGTAACTGACAGCACAATGACACTGTCTCACACACCGTCTCACACACCGTCTCACACACACCTTCCATCATCATGCTGTCCATCCTATTGTTCCCTCTGTCTTGAGCGCCTTTGACCAAAGCCTCTCCTCCTCCTCCTCCTCCTCCTCCTCCCTCTCTTCCTCCTCTCTTCCTCTTTCTCTCCGTTCTCTCCTGGGGGGACGCTCCAAATGGTCACAATGGCTGGAAGAGGCCATGCCCTCTCATCCCTTTCTCTCTCTCTCTCTCTCTCTCTCTCTCTCTCTCTCTCTGTCTGTCTGTCTCTGTCTCATTCTCTCTCCGTCTCCATCCCTTCCTTCTTTCCTTCTTCCTTTCCCCCTCTCCAGAGAAACAATGCTGCAGGTGATGCTGAAAATCCACACCTAGACACTGTGTGTGTGTGTGTGTGTGTGTGTGTGTGTGTGTGTGTGTGTGTGTGTGTGTGTAGATGTTTCTATCGCATTTGACTATTGTTTGAAGGAGAAGAGCTCCCTCTAGCCACTGCGCACACACACAGCAGGGACTTCTCACATCAACGCTGCGATCGATAACTCACACACACACACACACACACACACACACACACACACACACACACACACTGCACAATCAATAACACAGAAGAATGCCAACAACCTTTTCTCACTCTCGCTCTTTTACACACACACACACACACACAAATAGATGCTGGTAAACACAAACACTTACTGTATGCAATGCTTTCACCCACCCACACACACACACACACACACACACACACACACCACGCCACGCCACGCCGTTTATATGATATAAAACCCGTCTGGACACGACTGCTCGAGCGCTAATTAAGCGACACAACAGATTTATCATTACACTAAATTTATTTCTAATAAAGGCTCGAATGAGAGATTCTTTTATTTATTTATTTTCTTGCTAGTTCATCGAATACGTTTTACATTTACGTCTAGCACCATAGCAACAACACATCAAAACGTGAATCCTTCAACATACTGAGCTGAACTCGCTGTTCAGAATATTGTGATTGGTTCACAGTGGGCGGGAACTGCGTTCTGATTGGTTACAGCAGCATTAAGGGCAGGACAATTTGACAATTTTGATTCCTAGACCAACACCGTAACTTACCACTCGCTAGCTAGTTATCAGATGAAAATAGAATGGTAAAAAAAATAATAAATTAACATACTCAACATCACGTTGCATTTAAATCCTCTTTCTCAGGAGAGTTTCACCAACAGCTGCCAGAGAAACCACTGGGCCTCGGTTTTGGCGCAGAATACAAAGTAATTTATTCGTAAATTATTCGCAGCAGCATTCACACCGTAAACGTGGTGCTCATGAAGATCCAGGTAGTTAAAAAAAAGTAGTAAAAAAAAGTCATATCCTATGTTTCGCTCGTGAGTTTGGTCAGTTATGGATGATCGGTATTTTTCAACAGACACAACTGAATACAAAGAAAATCAGCAAAACGTTTGGAAATCTGGCGGGAATGTTTAGCTCAGTTTGGCCGCAAAAAATATTTACACACGATGTCACTAAAAGACTGATAAATGAGGCCCAATGTTGGCATTTTCAGTTAAACGACTCCTTCATTTTTTTTGTTCTGTTTTCTTCAAAGTGGGCGGGACTAAAGATATTACAGAGGCTCTCAAAGAACCAATCAGAATGAGCTATCTGCTTACGTCAGCTCGTTTACCCCAACCACAGGAACTAATGTGACTTCTTTCCTGCTCTCTTGGACCTTCTGTGCCTGAGCGGCAGCAAAACTGTGTAGTTAGATATATTTTTTAAAATTTATACATCATCGGTATACACTGTTAAGTCATTTGATACTAATAATACATATTAGGGGGGGCAGGGTGGCTTGCACCTCCAGGGTTAGGGGTTCGAATCCCTGTGTGTGTGGAGCTTGCATGTTCTCCCCGTGCTTCAGGGGTTTCCTCTGGGTGCTCCAGTTTCCTCCCCCAGTCCAAAGACATGCATTGTAGACTCCAGTGTCCCCCAGTCCAGGGCTCCACCCCTTCCAGGGTGTCCTGCCTTGTGCCTCGAGTCCCCTGGGATTGGCTTCAGGCCACCCCGCAACCCTGTGTAGGATAAGTGGAATGGAAGATGGATGGATGGATAGAATAGATACCAATAATGCACTAATTTATATACACTGTTTTAGTGCAGCAGTTTATGTGTGAGTAGTTGTACCTTACTTTTTTAACAATGAAAGATCTACACCTCTTACCTTAAAAACATAGGCAAGCAGTATTGTTATCTAATTAACAATTTTCTAATATTCATTACTTACACATTACCTACAAATATAGATGATAGAGATATAGACAGAAAGATACGACGGAGCTAATCTGATCTCGCCGAACGTCACCGTTAAAACTCGCCACTCTAAACAGTCTAAAAGTCGCTCGGTGCTGCGTGGCAGCGAGCAGTCAAGTGCCAAGTACCAAAAGATCCCTAAAATAGAAGTACGACACGTTTCAGTCTTCTGAGAAAAGAACAGACGCTCAATTTATTCAAGGTATTCACCACTATTTCCTCACCTGTAACGCCAGTTATTCGATTCTGTCAATAAACGTTTATCTGAAACGCAGTTTTTTTTAGAAAGCATTCGCGAATTCTTCAGTGAAAAACGTTGCTCTTAATCTTTGGTTAGTCTGTTTAGCTAAACACCGATATTTACTGTTCCACCGTTGAAGTTGTGCTATAATTATTTGTGCTATATTCGCATATTTTAAATATTTATAGATGGTGTTTAACAACTGCCCTTGGAGTATCCCTTTAGAATTGTTTTCCACCTCGTATAAGGATGAACGTGGATAAGAACGTCGGAATTAATCAGCTCTAAAACGTCGGGATCCTGCACACATTTACTCAGGCTGGGATTTGGAGACATGCTTGTGATGTTGATTATTCGTTTTCGCCCTTGGCCTGGTCCAGGTGGTCCAGCAGGGGGGCTACGTGGTGAGGAGATCCCTGATGAAACGGCCTCCTGTTGGGTTAGCAGAGCTTTAGCCTCAGGCAATTAGCTCTATTTCGCTATATACAAACTCACCTAAACCCATCAGAGGCTCAAAAAAATCTCACCAAGTCAGCGGTTTAGAAATAGCATGCCATGTTAGCTAAGATCGTAGCGTATAGAGATGTTCCTGAACACTCCTCCGCTCCCTGAACCTGTAATCCGCGAGAAGCTTCAGAAACAAGACCACATGGCTTCAGGTGTCAGCGTGAGATCTTTGTGATTCACACCGCCGCGGGCAAACTCACTACAGAGACACGCCGAGGCGCTTGGAAACACACCCCGCTGTCTGTTAGCACGCACTGCAAGAAAGCGTTTTTTATTAGCTACAGACCAACTCTGGTCTCTGCCATGCAAAAAAAACCCACACATTTTAAAGTTTAAACAAGCTGCTGGGTTGAATTTTCATTACAGCAGACTCTGAATCCACAGTGTACAGGAGAAGGTCAAGCGCTAACACCACAAAAAAGCCAAACAAGTCAAAGACCACGGCTGCGGCTAACAGAATGTCGACAAGTCAAACAGCCAGTGGTGTTTAAAATCTTTAAATCTGCATCCAATGTCAACTTTAGTAGCCTTTTTTCTGACAAGAAATATCATTTTCAATAATCAACCTGAAATAAGAGAGCTAACGTCGGATAAACTAGCGTGCTCTGACAGCTAAAATAAATTGTGGTAACGCTGTGATAGCATGCTTGGTCAAATCAGCTATTGTTTACTAGCCTAGCATGTAGTACAGCTGTAAGGCTTTGCTCTACCAGGTGAGCTAACCTGTACTAGCCTAGCATGTCGTACAATAGTCAGCTGCTGCTTTATTACACTATGCTAGCCCATTTTTATTATTATTTTTTTAGTAATCCAGCATGCTCTGTCAAGTGAGCTAATCTGTGCTAACCTAGCATACACATGCAAATGAATTAAGGTGTGATAATTTACCAGGCTCTACCAGGAGAGCTAACCTGTATTAGCCTAGCACGTAGTACACCTGCCAGGCTTTGCTCTACCAGGACAGCTAACCTCACACTAAGGTTAAGCAAATAGTGTACACTCTTCCAAGATGGCTGCCAGGAGAGCTAAAAACAAAAACAGTGAAAATAGAGGTCTAATATTTTTCAAAAGGCTCGATTTTCAGTGACCCAAAACGCCGAAACTACTGTATGAGTACACGTATGGACGCGGTCTCGGATTAGTAACTCTCTCATCGCTGCTCTCAGCGTAGTGTCCATCGAGTGGCCGTGTTTCCATCCTTCCAAGCGCCCTCTTTTCTGAAAACTCAATTACGGCCTAAAGGAGCTGAACTCAGCAACAACGCAGCAGCAGCACAGTGTAAGTGGACCTCCAAAAAAAAAAAAAAATAAATAAATAAAAAATTACACTGCTGACTCCTGCCATTTGTGGTTTAGCATCATGCGCCTGGAGCGAAAGCAGAAGCGGTAGTGAATTTTTAAAATCCTATTAACCCTAGTTGGGCTATGTTGGTCTATATTTTCCCCTTCCATGTTTAAGACAAGTGTCAGGACAGGAGGGAAATCATCTCTGTGAACTTTTAATCATGACCTGACCTGATGACATTAACATTAACTCAAAACAAAAAGGGGAGGTCCTTATGGAACCTGACATGCTTGGTGCTGATTGGACGCGGTGTATCACATGACTCATCACAGGGAAAGATAATTGCACCGTGTCACAGGATTGCAGAACGCCTCCACCTCATTCGTCAGTCCACTGAACTTTTGGCCATGTTGAGTTTTTTTTTTTCCACATTTTGTCTTCTTTACTGTTCAACAAAACCTCTGCATCCAGTGTCAACTTTAGTAGCCTTTTTTCTGACAAGAAATATCATTTTCAATAATCAGCCTGAAGTAAGAGAGCTAACCTCGGATAAACTAGCGTGCTCTGACAGCTAAAATAAATTGTGCTAACGCTGTGATAGCATGCTTGGTCAAATCAGTTATCGTTTACTAGCCTAGCATGTAGTACAGCTGCCAAGCTTTTCTCTACCAGGTGAGCTAAGCTAAGATTTTGTCTTCTTTACTGTTCAATAAAACCTCTTAACGTTATTCTTGAGGTGTTTGATGTAACAGATTATGACGTCCACGTGGGTGGAGATTATTATTTTTTTTAAAAACTGCTGTTCCATTGTGAACAGTGGAGGGGTAAAAACTACAGATATTTCAGAAATATTTAAAAATATGTGGGCGGGACCTCAGACTGACATGCGCTGCAGCCAATCGGCAACGAGCATGTAATGTTCAATAAGGACCGTCACTTTCTGTTTTGAGTTCCTGTTCAGGTGCGTCTGATTTTGCCGTTGTGTTCTCGCATTTGCGGTGCTGTTTTTAGTTTTGCTGCCTTCGTGTTTTTAGTTTGTTACCTCGTTTGGTCTTCCAGGCTGCCGTACAAAACCAATCAGCG
Organism: Pangasius djambal; assembly: GCA_022985145.1. Taxonomy (NCBI): domain Eukaryota; kingdom Metazoa; phylum Chordata; class Actinopteri; order Siluriformes; family Pangasiidae; genus Pangasius; species Pangasius djambal. The sequence continues at coordinate 1,493,663 of CM040980.1, forward strand.
GATAGAGAATGATGGAGAGAACTGAGTGGCACTCATCAATATGCGGCCCGGGCCTCTGGCCCCACGTCAAATTATAAGCCACAAAAACCTCCCCGCATCTACAGAAGCCAATGCAGCCATAATCAAAAATCAATAATCAGCGAGAGATTATGATAACGAGACGGTCCGCCACAGGAAGCGCTCTGCAGCACAAAGAAAAGTTACACAATAAATGAGCGTGTCTTTCTCAAACGTCTAGAAATCGAGCTTTATGGCTCGGATGACAAAGTCACGAATGACATGGATCGATGGCCACAAAAAGGGAAGGCAAAAAGTCTCCTTCTGAAAACTCAGGAAGAAAAGAAAGGTTTATGATTAACACTTTCTCCAAGTGGGGCGTCTTTATGAATGGAGGGAATAATACGGGCTGGTTTACATTACATTGCTATACATCACGGCAGTCATGTCTGTCGCCCTCAAATTACCCGACAGTGGTTTGGGAATCATATGGCTTTAAACAACAAGGCTTTAATCGGGAAAATTGATCATTGATTTAATCAGCTTTCCCAGGTCCGACGTCCAGACAGAAGTGGAAAAATGGGATTTCCACAAATGACTCCATTTTCTAAATAATCCTCATGGCCATTGTCTTCAGAAATGCCATTCATGACGAGGAGCTCTTGGGCTGATGAAAAAGAGCCAGGCATTATTATGAGCCCTACATCAGAGCTTCTTAAAAAGAGGCACCCAAGCGTCCAGGCAGGAGATGAATATCAGCGTGCCCAGAATGATCCCGGCAAATTCCAGTCCAACTCAGATCTATAACGAAAAAGGTGTTGGGTGTAAAAGAGTTATGATCTGGTGAAGAATGAGATAGAGTCCACTAAACCCCTGAAAATGAAAATGGACTCTCCTGTTAATGATCCATTGATTATTGACTCACGGTGGAAAGAAGGTCTCCACCTCCTTACCTCTTCATCGCTCATCTTCGTCGTCGCTCCTGCGTTTTTTTTTCCTCCACCAACTTATGACCAGAAGCTCCTCTCGGTTGTAGCCTCGGTAGGAACTTAGATTTGGTACTAAATTCCCTGATTAACAGTTTTTATCCATGTTGGTGGACTAGCATGATGAAGTTATGATTAAAGCTACAAACTCTAACCCAAATATTAACCGCACGTCAATAACACTCACGTCAATTATTACGAATTTGCAGCTGTAAGAGCATTTTACCTAAACCAAACAGTCAGAGTGAACAAAGTCTAAAAATCAAGCGAAAATCCAGACTCTCGAATCAAGAAACTCTGAGTTGTGCAAGAATCTTCAGTAAACAAACACTTTATCTTGGTCAGGGTCGTGGGGGATTATTTATATTAATCACTCTATCCACGTAATAAACGAGTTAAAGATGTGTGTGATCACCGATATGGTGAAGTTTACGTAAAGTAAGGAGATGTTTATTTAACACTGACGGAAGGAGTCTCCAGTGTCAGCGCTTTGTAACGGTCAGAGCTAAAGCTGCAACTTTTCTGACATCTTCAGGACAGACGAGTTTACGCTTTGCAGTTTCTCTGTGCGTTTGTTTTTTTAAAGAGAAAAGAGACGCTGGTGATAGAGAACAGGAACTTGTTTTGTGGATTTTTCACAACATTCAATGTAACTATAATTGGATAAAAAGTACGACGTGTCATTCTTTAATAAGTAAAACATGTACTCTTCGGGGTTCTAACAGTAAATCTGCTTCATCGCACCACTACGTCGTTGATTATTTTCCGGTAACAGCGCGACACCGAGTGTTTTATTCCTTACGTATACTTTAGTTAGATAAAGATAACGCTATTTTAACACCTTAACGTCTTTTTCTCTCTTTTCTGAGGTCAGTAAATACTCCAGCCCCTATAGTACCACACTCCTGATGGTACAGTCCACTCCAGGAGGCACTTTAATTAAACGGCGAGCCCTTTTTTTTTTTGATGGACGGCGTCTCACACACAGGCAAAAAACAAAACAAAAAAAAACGAAATAAAGTGCAGGAGCGCTTCATTAAATATTACTCTTTGAACATACAGATGACTCATTTTTTATCTGAGACCTGTAAAATTTAATTCTCCAAAAAGACCCTTGGCGCTGGCTTTTGTAGTGGGAACTAAAAAGGTGTCCCAATAAATGACAGGAGTGATTTCTCTCTCTCTCTCTCTCTCTCTCTCTCTCTCTGTCATGCACTTTCTCTATGGAAGATCTCACTAAAATAAATATGCATTTCCAGCACAAGCGTCCTGAGCAATGATGGAAAGCTTTTCATGAGTAACCCTTACGTTTCTGTGCATTTCCACGCATAAAGATACATCTCCCCCGAGCTGTGGATCCTTCCAGAGGGAAAATACATCAATCCTGCCTGACGTTTATTAATAACCGGAGGCCTCGACATCAGATAGCGGGATCGGCCCTTGACGGTGTCCGATGGAGAAATGGATGAGGCTTTCCAAGGGTACAGGAAAGATAGTGGATGATTTCTGATAGCCAGAGCAGCGAAGCAACCACAGGAGCTCGTATAAAACGCCTGGATTTGACTCCTCTCATCTCTCGGTGATATTTACGGTCATTTTGATGACCGCCAGCCACGAGTGGTGAACCTCAAGGTGTTCCTGAGTGTGTCATGGCTCTCACAGAAATACGCACTGAAAACAAAAGCGCTCTGGACCTCAGCGTGTGTGGCGTTCACCACTGCCTCGAAAGCTGTTTATAACACCATAGGAAAAGAATCCATGATGGGGCGGTGTGACGTGACCATTATTATTGATTATTTTCCAATAACAGCATGTCCCAAAGTGTTTTATTCCTCTTACACCACAGCGATATGTCAAAGTTTGCAATTAATGTGGACGTAGCCTGAGATGCAGATTGCATTTGTCCCTTGATGTTTTTGAACTCACCTGGTTCCTGGATAGTGCAGTATCTGGTTCTACTGCCAGTGTGGACAAGAACCTGCTTTGGGATTCGGGGTTCTTCAGAAGCCATGCATCAAGACAGAACCCTGGTGTTTTCCCCTCATTTCTGCTTCAGCTCTGTCCTAATCACTTTCTTTTAACATGTTCTTCTTTAATAGTCTTGTAGTTGTAGTTCTTTTAGCTTCACTAGTTTTCCAAAAACATCTGGCACCGAGCCTAGCCTGCTTGTCTGGTTCTATCCTGAGCTCGGCTTAGCGTCTGTGTGGAGTTTCTCATGTTCTCCCCGTGATCATCTGGGTTTCCTCCAAGGTTCTCTGGTTTCCTTCCAAAAACATGCATAGGTAGATTAGTGACTGTAAACTACCCATAGGTGCGAAGGAGTGTGCCGGTGCCATTTGATGGACTGGCTTCCCACCGAGGACTCATTCCTTCCTCACACCTTAACCAGGAAGATGAAAAACAGACTTGCAGTTTAGGAAGTCGCACAAACACACACTTCATAACATTCTTTGTTATAGAAAACGAAACAGATTTCCGCTTTCGGAATGACATTCCTCTCCCAAACAGCTCGCACTTGATGACATAACACAATCTGAGACATTCCTCTTAACCAGCCAATCACGTCAAGCCGTTTAAACTCTCTTTTTTAGTCCTCGGAGAGTCACGGTTCTCCTATCCACAGGACGAGTGGTAATATATATTTAGAAACGAAGGTGCAGTGCTGTGTAGATGGAGGGCATTTATCAACACCAAATCTCCTGCTTTAATTGGATTTGTGTGCAGGCAGAAAGAGAGGCTCTCCATTAGCTCAGGACGGAGAGCCGAGAAGAGCAATCTCACCGATCTGCAGAGTCTCGTGACATCCCGCTTCACACCGAGAGGATTTCTACTGCAGAACCGTCTCCCGCTCTCTCTCTCTCTGTCTGTCTGTCTCTCTCTCTCTCTCTCTCTCTCTCTCTCTCTCTCTCTCTGTCTGTCTCTCTCTCTCTCTCACACACTCAAAACGTTCTCCAGGTTTAATCATTTACGTGTATGGAGAAATTGGTGTAATTGATCTTTTTCACCAAAGTTTACTTGTAACTTTCAAAATTTTCGCTACATATTGACTATTAAAATAGCTATTAATCATCGAATGCTAGATTGTAGGGTTCTAAGCAGAACCTATAATGATTCCCTCAGAGGTACAACCAAATTACTTTTAAAAATGTCCAAGTGTGGAAATTATACTTCTGTATTTTTTTTTAACAATGGAACATAAAGAACACTTAATTATACAATAGACCCTTAAAGAACCCTTGAAGAACCCTTTGTTCTAAGACTGTATGTATTAATGGGGTAGGTGCACGACATACTCCAAACTATTCGCCATTGTTTGCTTCTTCATACCTAGAACCTGCCAGATGTTTAACTTTTAGCTCTTGGTACTTGTTATACCTGGTTCTTCAAGGGTTCTTAAGGGTTCTTTAAGGGTGCATTGAATCATTAAGCTTAAGAAACAACTTCAGAAGGGCAACCAAATAACGCTTAGAGTGTGAAATTTATATATTGCTGGATCTGTTGCTAACTTACAGTCGCACTCTCCGCTGTCACCCGGATGAGGACGGGTTCCATTTTGAGTCGGGTTCCTCTCAGGGTTTCTTCCTCATGAAGTCTCAGGGAGTTTTTCCTCACCACCGTCGCCTCTGGCTCGCTCATTACGGATACATTTATTAATTTACAATTTATATCCTGAATGTATTTATTTCTGTAAAGCCGCTTTGTGACGATGTCCATTGTTAAGAGCGCTATACAAATAAAATAAAACTGAATTGAATTGAAATGAAATGAAAACACTGCTGTAGAGTTTTTCATAGAACCTTCAAGAATTTCTTCAGAGAGATAAAGCAAAGTGTAAGATTTCAGACTCAACTTTTTTTTTTTTTTTTTTTTTTAGAAGTGTGAGGGTTCTAAGCACCAGGTGAAGGTTCTAAGCATCCTAAATGGGTTCTACCTGGACGCCTCTCTGATAAATGAAGAGTGGTTCTGTTTATCACATCTTTTTCTCCACATGTTGACATTTGTTTCCAAAAGCAGCTTGCGTTTTATTCACAGTATCAGCGAATGCTTTGAGAATTTCATCCTCTCGGATCTCGGATTTATATAATAACAGCGTTAAAAACGGTTCTATATGGCGCCGGGCGCCGCACGTCTCCTCACTCTGAGCTCAGGAGGAAATCAATGCCTGCTGCACGCTGACATTTTAATCTAAAGGTCCTGCATATTTGTTTTTCTGGACTTTGAAGCCGAGCCCCGACGTAAAGCCTATAGCTGGACTCGGCGGAGGAGGACGGCGGCCACAAAGCTTTTCTTTCATTCCTCCCTCGTTTTCTGACCCTCTCCTCCTCCTCTTACTCCTCCCCATTTTTTTCTCTTCCGCTTCCTCTCTGAAGTCTTTTTTTCCATCCTCTCGATGCTGAAACAATCATCAATTACCCTTATCCGCCTGCGCCATCTCATCTCACCTCATTTCAGAGATGAGGCTTCCGTGTTGGAAAAAGGGACCGTCCATTCCTCTCTCTGTCCATCACGCCTCTCTCTAATTCTCTCTCTCTCTCTCTCTCTCTCTCTCTATCTCTCTCGGACCTTAGATTGACAGCCGGTGAGCAAATCAATAATAATTATTGAATTGTGGCAGCTGATGCTTGGATGGAACTGAACAAACATCCAGCGTGGAACATCTGAATATCCAACACGCAACACATTAACACTCTGGACTCATGCATATTTTATCGTGTGTGTGTGTGTGTGTGTGTGTGTGTGTGTGTGTGTGTGTGTGTTGGGACAATGTTTCCCAATATGTATCCCATCGATTGGACATCATCGTTCTGAGAGTTCAGCGCAAACATTTGCTGTATAGTAGAGGAATCTTAGAGTCAAACCTAACACCTGCACACACACACACACACACACACACACACACACACACACACACACACACACACACACACAATGACCTCTCGCTTTTCTAATGGGCTTGATTCCAGAAGTATCTCTCCCACTCATTACCTCTGTAGACATTTCAGAAAAATAAATAAAGGAGTTTAAAGAGTTCAGTCCAACGTGACCTGCTAATAATTCTTCTTCTGAATAGGAACTATTTTAACATCTGTAAAACGCCAAAGACGGCGTAATTCATCCTAAAATAACATCCTAATGCTTCCTAACATTTTTAAATTCAAATTCAAATTTTATTTGTCACATGCATAACCACACACAGTACGACTTACAGTGAAATGCTTTATACAGCTGTTCCAACATAAAATAAGACAATATAGAAAAATATTAAATATAAAGAAAAATATATACGAAGGGATTTTAAAAAAATTCCCTATATATATATATATATATATATATATATATATATATATATATACACATACATACAGTCAGGTCCAGAAGTATTTGGACAACTTTGTCCAATTTTGTTTTTGTGACTTTGCCTTTATACACCACCACAATGGATTTGAAATAAAACAATCAGGATGTGATGGAAGTGTCGACTTTCAGCTTTATTTTAAGACGTTCCACAAAAATATGGCATTTACCATTTAGGAATTACAGCCATTTTCAGCAAAGTGCCTCCATTTTCAGGGGCTCAAAGATATTTGGACAAAGTGACATAATTGTAAATTTAACCATAATTTTAATACTTGGATGAAAATCCTTTGCAGTCAATGACGGCCTGAAGTCTGGAGCCCATGTTCTCAAAACTCAGATTCTGAGGTTCCTCCCTGGAGATGCTTTGCCAGGCTTCACTGCAGCCACCTTCAGCTGCTGCTTGTTTGTGGGTCTTTCTGCCTTCAGTCGTGTCTTCAGTAAGTGAGAAGCAGCTCTATTGGGTTGAGATCAGGCGACTGACTTGGCCATTGAAGAATATTCCATTTCTTTGCCTTCAAAAAGTCTTGAGTTGCTTTCACAGTATGTTTATGTTTTTTCAGCCTAATGATGGCCTCCTTCACTTTCACTGAGATCTCCTTGGACTTCATATTGGTAGCTCCATTGGAACAGCTGCCAAATGCCAACTCAATACCTGATATCAACTCCAGACCTTTTATCTGCTTCATTTGTCTTGAAGTAACGAGGGATCGGACCACAACTGGTCAATTAACTTCTTGTCAGTCAATTGTCCAAATACCTTTGAGCCCCTGAAAATGGAGGCACTTTGCTGAAAATGGCTGTAATTCCTAAAGGGTAAATGCCACATTTTTGTGGAACGTCTTAAAATAAAGCTGAAAGTCTACACTTCAAGATAACATCTTGATTGTTTTATTTCAAACCCATTGTGGTGGTGTATAAAGGCAAAATCACAAAAACTCCATCGTTGTCCAAATACTTCCGGACCTGACTGTATATATATATATATATATATCATTATTATTTCCTTTTAATAAGGAAACCCTCTGCTGTAGGATTGTCCCTTCTACACAAGACCTTCACGGGTTCTCTGAAAGAGACAAACAAAGAACCCTAATCATTATTTACATTCTTATTAATCTGATGCTACTGGATTTTTATATGCGTTTGTCTGGATTTTAATTAGAGCAATAAATATAAAAATCCGGGGACGTGCTCTCAGACTTTTGGCCCTCCGTGTTCTCATTTCATCTCTTCCACTCGGTTCCTCAGTGCAGATTTGTTGTTTAGTCAGCAGCGTGGAGCGTCCGGGCTGTAAACAAGCCTCAATTAGCACAATGAGCGCTAACGCTAATGACACTGCCACTCCACGAGTCTATAAAGACGGACGGTGGACGTTTCAATCACGCAGAGAACATTTACGAGCGTGTGTGGGGGAAAGACGTAACCAGGGTTCTCAGTGACTTCGTAATGAACCTTCTCCCTGCCCTGATTAAACGCTCATCATTAATTAGATCTGCTTAAATCAGTCCGTCGTGCTACTTAAAACGGTTCTACTTGGAAATCTTTCTGATAAGGAAATCATCTGTTGCAGGGTTCTAATGAGAGTCTTCAACGGTTCCCTCGCATTCTACATTTTTACTAAATAAATCTAAAAGAAAAAAAGCTTTTTTTTGAGGTTCCTTAGTTTTCTAAAGGACTTCTACTTGGAAAACTCTCTGCCGTTGGGTTCTACACAGAACTTCATGGGTTACACAAGCAAAGAACCCTTAAGTGTTCTAGATTTGACCTTTTTTTTATTTTGTAAAAACGTATCTTATCGCTAATAATCAATAATCAATAATCAATGGGGAGACATGCCGTGCTGCACTATGAGGGAACCTCGGATTATAAAAACAGGTTCTATATTGAATGATCTTCAAGAGAACGAGAGAGATAAGCGTATTTATGCTATTCAGACAGCTAGAACGCTGAAACACACGGCTGAAATGTCTCCCCACTGGCACATTTATAAACCTTTATTGCCTCTTAGCATCTTTAACAATTCAGAAGCTTAACCGCTGATTTGCTACATAAATAAAGCTAAAGCATGTTTCTGTACGTGTGTGTGTGTGTGTGTGTGTGTGTGCTTGGAGAGAACCTCGGATTTACAGCACGTTCAGGATAAAGCTTGGCTCTGTAAGGTCAGAGTGATGTATGATGATGTGTGAGGGAGTGTGTGACAGTCTCCTAATAATTCTGCTGCTTTTTGCCTCAAATGTAATTAAACAGGAGCAGTGAGGTCCAAGGACCATCGTGAAGAAAAAAAAAAAACGTTAGATGGATCAAACCATCACCAGGAACCATTAGAGGAACATTCAGAGGAACTTCCTATCACTTTCTCTCTCTCTCTCTCTCTCACACACACACACACACACACACATACATCCACTCATACATGGGCTAAAATGCAATGTGTCAGAACGGGACACAGTGGGACTTCCTGTCATCGATAAACAGCAACAAAAATGAAGGATAGGAGCTACAACCAAAACCACAGTGTGGTTTGACTGGTTTGACAAAGTTTGATGGCAGAACTGTAGTAGGACCAGATGAGTGGTGTTCAGCTGTAGGACGGCCCAGACGTGATGTTCCAGTAGCTGTTCCAGCACTGTGGCACAGCCGCATGTGACTGAATCAATCAGGATCGACCCCCTGCGTGTGGTGCTGTTATAATAAAATAATCAACAACGGGGAGATGTTTCGCTTCTTCTCCTACAAACTTTCTCCAATAACCATGACATTTGGAACAGCACGTCGTGGGACATTTCCTCTTGAACCTGCATACAAATCTGACAGCTGAGTCGCCCAACAGGAAGTGATCTCAGCAACGCTTTCACCTTCTGACACCAAACCTGTCACTGATATTTAGCAACAGCACCTACAGTTAACAAACAAGTTAACAAACAAGCTTTGAGTTCAGCTGCAACTTGGGAGGGGTACCGAAAACAGGAAGTGAGGTAATATCTCAGGAACAGCTTGATGTTTTGCCTTCAAATGTCATACTTCCTTGGGAACAAGTGCTGATGGAGTGGGGCTAAAAAGTGCTTGGCCCCTTTCATTGCTGCTTGCAGCTACATTTATTATTATTATTATTATTATTATTATTATTATTATTATTATTATTGCTGCTCATATTATGTCCACATTGTTCCTTATTTTCTTTTTTATTATTATTTTATCTATTTTTTAAATGTATTTATTAAAAGGAATTGGGATAAAAATAGTCTGTATTTACATAATTTGGTCTAATGCATAATTTTATTTTATTTTATTAATTAAAATAAATATATTTAACTTTGCTTTTTTATTTTGCATATTATTTTAACCCGACTTTAAAAAAATACACAGCTTGTGTGTCTTCTGATTCTTTCTTCCATACTCATCATATTTTGTGAATTACACATCAGCTTATTGTATTACTTTTTAAATCGTCCCTAATATTTATTAAGTTGCCTCTAAACCAACACTTTTACAGCCCGTTTGTAGTTTTTGTCCTGTTAATGTTGTCGTGGCTCAGTGGTGCACAGTGAAGCCGTTACTACAGTCCTGATCTTAATCTTAATCTCAGTCAAAAGTCCACTCTCATCAGGAAATCATTAGTCTAACACTAAAACTTCGTCCTTCGCTTTATTTCTAAAAAGCTTTCTGCTGCGTTAGAACGCTTACCATAAATGCACTAACGAATCAGCACATTACAAGCGCACTAATATCAATATTATTACATGTACGAGGCAAATAAAAGATTTTTGCATCATTTATTGTAAATAGGTGTCACAAAAGTGTATTATTTTTCCACACAACCTTCATTTCGTTCGGTGCCAGTGTTCCGGATTCCTCTAGAAAAACCATCGCTGACTTGTGTCGCATTTTTAAGGTATATCATTGTGTTGTATGCGCAAAAATGCATTACATCATCTGTAAAGTTCACTAACGCACCCCGTCTCTCCCTCTCTCTCTCCCTCTCTCTCTCTGTCCTTCGCAGCTTGGACTCGGAAAACGAGGCCTGTTCGAAGCGAGTAGTTCATTAGAGGACTTATGAAGGCTTAGCCTCCGCATGGCGCTCCAGAGGAAGTCCACTTCCCGCCGTCTGTTTCTGAAAATGATAAACTGCGCCGGGTAATCGATCGAAGTGATGCCAAGGCATCAGAGAACGAGGGAGGTCATCGATGAGTTCTCTGCGTCCAGAGCTGCTCTTGGCAGGGGGACATCCGGTACGACTCGGCCTCCGTAATGAGGCTCCGATACACAGCTGCTCCCACACGCTCTGACTGCAGCGTGGAATATAGCACAGGCTATCGATTAGCTTAATGCGCTCTATACAAACACGGGCGCAGCTGTGTGCCACACACTGAGCGGTGAAGACATACGCTCATGCATGCATCGAGGCACATGTTGCACAAGTGGATGCAGGCAAATAAAGCAATCTCGCATCATTTATAAGCACTAAGAAAAGTCTTCGGAGGCACCAATGTTCGGCTTAAATATTACATGCTAAAGATTAAAGGCTCTAATACGTTACTGTTTCTATAGTAACAGCTCATTCACGGGGACTCGTATAAATGGATTAAAAAGCCTGTAGTGGAGTTTTCTATAAGAAGGAGATGTTTATGTACCATTTACGGAAGGAGTCTCCAGTGTCAGCGCTTTGTAACAGTCAGAGGTAAAGCTGTAGCTGAGGAGTTTACGCTTTGTGTTTTTTTTTTTTTTTTTTTTTTGGGGGGGGAATGACTGTTTATAGCTGCTATAACGTAAGTAAGAAAAGGAACTAACTTTGAATGTAGCTATAAATGGATAAAAAGTATGATGTCATTCTTTAGTCAATTAAAAATTGTAATTGTTGGCAAGTCGCTGTGGTGTAAGAGGAATGAACCACTTCAGAACATGCTGTTATAGGAAAATAATCAACTTCAGGGTGGTAGAGGAGCTCCGCTTCATCACGTTACCGCGACGTTGATTAGTTTCCTATAACGGCACGACACACAGTGGCTTATTCCATATATAATTAATTTACTTGGTTTTCATTGTGAATTTATTGCTGTGCATTTCACATATATTGTCATATATTTTTGAATAGGTATAGATCAAAATGTTTTAAATATTTACATATACTCTGGAAATAGATTTTTGAATATTATATTACTTTTCTATAATAATATTGAATATTATATTATATTTCTGTGTGGGAAAACCAGGCACTTTACATGTTCTTATATAAAATAAAATGAAATTTTCTCATAATTATTCCAAAACCTTCTTCCAGTGAAAAACTCATTTGCATCGTGGTTCATTTTTTTTTTATGATTCACTGATCTTTTCGGTGTATGGATTTCAGACTGCATGAAACAGGAAGTGTGTGTGTACTAGCTGTCATTACATCGCAGACGTCTTAACTGTACCCGATGAACAGACTGAAGATGGAGGACATGCTTTTAAATAAATAAATAAATATTAAAAAAAAAACCTTTTTCGTTGTAAAGTATGAAACGTGCAGGTGAAAGTGTGGACAGTTTTAGCCCTTACGCCGCAGGAGCTTCACCTGGCCTTTCTGCAATCGATGCTCCAGGTTCCCCGAGCTCTCATCTTTTGTCCCAGAGTTACAAGAAACAAGACAGCAGCGTCCGAAAATGGTGCTGCGCCGACGTATGCATCAGCCAAAGGTCAGCCGGCCGCTGAGAGACATGAAAGAGCTCGGCACTCGGGTCAATAAAGCCACGATTTCAAAAGAAGCCGCGTCCGTCCAATCAATGTCCTCTCACAAAAAAGAGCAAATGGACGAGATCAAACCGGGAAGACACAACGAGCGCTTTCCAGCATCTCTCCCCTGAACTCTCCTCTCCTGATTCTCTCCTCTCTCCATCAGGAATGAGCTGATATGAGTTTTAACACCATCTACACACATCTATACACCGTCCAGTAATAATGATAATAAACACTGAGTGTTAACACTGAGTTTCCCCCCCGACAGAACATCCTGAAGTCCTCTTACACCATGTTTATCCATTCACAGTTACATTTAATGTTCCCTCTTCTCACTTACGTTATAGCAGCTACAGATAAATATATCATCCCCTATCACCTGCCTCTCTCTCGTTCCTCGCGCTTGAAGAAAAAAAAAAAACTGCAGCTTGTCATGCAAAGCATAAACTCCTCCTTAAAGTTACAGCTCTACCTCTGACTGGTACAAAGCTCTGACACTGGAGACTCCTTCCGTAAATGTTCCACAAACACCTCCTCTCACTGATCAACGATTACACACGTTTTTAATCTGTTTATTTTTAGCGAAGCGTCCGCTGTGCATTAATATAAGCCTGCACTACTGTCAGAGCTGCTGTTATAGAAAATTAATCAACACCTTCTGACCAATCAGAGTCCAGAACTCCTCAACAGCGCCGTGATACAAAATGCAGTAGTAACATAGGCGATGTTTCATGGACGTTCCACGATGTTAAATGTAACTATAAACGGATAAAAAGTATGACGTGTCGTTCTTACAAACTGCTGTGGTGTAAGAGGAATAAAACACTCGGGGACGTGCTGTTATAGGAAAATAATCAACTTCAGGGTGGTAACAGTAACTCCGCTCCACCACACCATCCTGTCACTGATTATTTTCCTATAACCGCATGACAGAGTGTTTATTACTTACTGAATTTCATTTAACTCAGAGAAACATCACTACATATCCTGTCCAAAAAGCTTTCAGTCTACAGGAACTCTCTCTCTCTCTCTCTCTCTCTCTTTCTCTCTCTCTCACTCTCTCTCTTTCTCTCTCTCTCTCACACACACACACACACACACACACTGATCTGTATTCTTCTGGAGGTCCATGGTTGTCCCTTTTTCTCTCTCTCTTAGATAGAGAGGGATAAAGAAAGGTATAGAAGATGAGCGAGAGACAGAGAGAAAAACTAATCAATAGAGTGATAGACAAGAGAGTGTGTGTGTGAGAGAGAGAGAGAGACATGAAGGGAGGCATAGAGAAAATGAAAGAGAAAAGAAAAACAGAGCGAGAAGGAAAGAAAGAAAAGAGAGGTGTACAGAGAGAAACCTGGAGGGGGCGGGGCTTAAGCTCGAGGTCATGGTTGAGGGTCAATAACATTTAAAGGCTGCAGCAAGGAGCTACCAACCCCCATCTCACACACACACACACACACACACACACACACACACACACACACTGTGATTGTCGCCCACACACACACTCTTTTACCTGCGGCTGTGTGTTAAAACGCCTCAGGCAGACAGGGACTGTCCTCACACACACTCTCTTCCTCCTAAATAGCACTTTTCCACTGGATAGTACCACATATTACACAAATACACACACACACACACACACACACACACACACGCACACACACACACACACACACACACACACACACACGGTAATCCAGTGTATTTAATCAAGCTGAATCTCTGTTTGAATACTGAAGACTTCGTTCTGTTTATTTCCTATCAGCACCTTCAGCTCTGTGTGTGTGTGTGGTGTGTGTGTATGTGTGTGTGTGTGTATGTGTGTGTGTGTGTGTGTGTGTGTG
>CM040980.1:1509339-1523770 GCA_022985145.1 Pangasius djambal
AAATAATTACTTTACACACCTCTTCATGTAAAATAATTACTCAATAATAAACAAATAAAAACTTTACACACCTCTTCATGTAAAATAATTACTTTACACGCATACTTTAAGTAATTACTTTGCCTTCAACTTCTGTCAGAAATATGGTAATTAGGATGTGAGCGCATTTGTGAACATCTTGCCATTGATGAAACAAAAGTAGTTTTCTTATGACGTCCATCTTTTTTCCAGCTGAAGCCACTTGAACAAACAGCACGTGATTATCACGACCCCGGACTCGAGCTCCTGAGGAGGACCTGAAGGCAGCATGATCCAGTCCAAACACGGCTTTCGCTAACTACCTTTTTTAATTAGCTTACCCAACATGGCCTCTGACCACATCTTGTGTATTTATGGTGAAGAAAATGGCTCCCTACACTCCCGGCGAGGTCAGTCACCTTTGACCTCTGAGGTCACTGGCCCAAAAGCCTATTACAATTGGTTTTTCACCAAAAGCCTCAAAACCTGATCTGACATTTTTATTAGCAGTGTTTGGTGAAAAGCGTTTAACACACAGTATTATATATAATTGTTTTTATGGAAAATATGAGTACTTGAATGTGAAGAACACACACACACACACACGCGCACACACACGCACACACACACATACACACACACGCACATTACCACAAGGTCAGGAACGTTGCCTTGTATTTGGTTCATGACTTTGAAATAGGGAGGCTGTGAATGAGACCGAGAGGAGCCAGTAATCGACAGTCATTTAACCCTCCTGTTCATCTCTCTCTCTCTCTCTCTCTCTCTCTCTCTCTCTCTCACACACACACACACACACACACACACACACACTGTGAAGGGGTAATTAGCAGGGCTAGTCGTCCAGCTGTGAAGTGGTAGCCTCTCTTTATGCTGTGAGTGTGACGAAACTCGCTTCGCTAAAAAGAAGAAATCGCTAAAACGACGAGGTGAGGAACATCATTACACACTTTCACAATCGATAATCCCACAAACACAAAGATGGAGGCAGTAAAAAAGAAAGAAAAGAAAAGAAAAGAAAGGATGGAGACAAAAGTACAAACGTGAGCGCTGAGTAATCTTTATAATGTTTTTATGTATGTCTGTACGAGTTGTAGGTGTGTTTTTGTTTGTTTTTATGCTTTTTTAATTTATGTAATTGTGTGTTTTTAAAAAAAAAAAAATCTTTTCTTTAATTAGCGACTAAACCTCCTTCGACATATCGTTAGCGGGGATGATTTTCCTGTTAGCATAAACAGCTCGCAGGAAATTTGATTAGAATTAACTTCTTCTTCTTTTTTTTTTTTTTTAGCATTTTCTTTGCATGGCTAATCACCTAAACATTGACCTCATACTTTCTGTATTAAATATATTCTGAAATATATCTAGCTCGCTGGTTTAGCTCGTTAAATAGTTAAATATACCTTAGCTAATGAGCTAGCTCCAGTAACATTTCAGCATTTTCTTGTTAACTGGAACGGCTAGTCATATAAATATAAAGCTAGCTACTTATTGAAGCTAATTTCACAATTGTCACATGAAATCTGGTGAACGAGGTTAGTTTTGGTAAACATATGCTTTGTGGTCTTTGAGGAAATTAAATGTTTGTTTTTTTTGCTAGTTACCTGATAGCTAGTAAATTAGCTAACTAGTCCAAGTTGTACGCAGAACCATACGATGTGCAAGTGATGGCTAATTTTCATGCTACTTCAGGTGTTTGCGGTAGAGACAACGTGAACAGGAAAAATGTTCATTTAGGCTGTAATCAATATGTGCCGTTATTGGAAAATGTCAGTATCCTTAAACAGATTCCAAATATTGACATTTTAACTGATTTAAGTGATTTAGTGCTGGAAAAAAAGAGGCTTCATAAAACAATTAGCCTCCAGGTAGCTGAGTTAGCGTAACTGTAACTGGGTGTAATATTGGCTTGTTCCCAATTTCCTCTGAAACGCTTTAAAGTGTTTGCAGATAAGACTTAACAATGATTTTACAATGAACTATAACTTTGAAATTGGAAATACAAGCCGATAATAAGAACGATGCTCTCCCGAGACGATTGCTCTTCTTCTCTGCCGAAGAATTAACGAGGCTACGGAATTAAGAAATACGTTTTGTTCCTCAGACGCTATATTTTGCGTTATCACATTACACTCCGTGATTGCGTTATTGAAGATGAATTGCACATAATTGTGCATAAACAGCATGCCATAATCGCATTAATTCTTGGATCCTGCAATGAAGGCCATCCAGCGCTAATTTCCAGCCTTTTTTTTTCCCGATAGATCAATTCCGGTATGATTGCGTATGACCCGCAGAGGGCAGCGAGGACGAGGACAAGCGCAAAGGTTTAGATTAGCGCTAGATTGATGCTAGCTTTAACTGGCTTCCTCAGAGGACCGAACCATTATCTTACATGTAGCCTTCAGCAATCGAGTTTACTGGAACTTAATCATCCGCCCGTCCCTCCACCCCCTCCGAGGACTAATCTAATGGAGCAGCAGCACTTCAGAGGCTCTGTGGGCTTTTCTGGGGTTTTTTTTTGGCCGGGGTTGGTGGTGGGGGGGTGGTGTTGCTGGCGGGGGGTGTCTCCGACACAGGCCAAGGTCTGAGTGACGGAAAAATATGGAGGATGAGTCCGGACAGGGTTTCATACTTCATCTTAGTGCTGCTTAATGGAGAAAAGCACCTCTGTCTTTGCATAGTGAGAACACACACACACCAAATATTAGCGGCGAAGCGATTCACGAATCTCCTTGAACGATTCTTTAAGGTGATTTGGATGAATCACAGTCATGAATGAATCGAAATGACTTTTTCTTTTTTTTCGTTTTTATTTAGACACTAACTAGCCTAATGTTTACCTGCAGTATTGCTTTAAAACTGCCTACTGAGTATTGATTCAAACGAATCACTCGCTTTATTTGATTCACTTAAATGGGTAGTTAAAAAAAATTAACTTACAGTAAGTCATGAATCTCATCACTAATAAATACTCAAGCTATAATAGGCACTTGGATATTTAAAAAACAGCATGTGTAGTGTAGAAACACTTTAGCTGGCAGCCACTAAGCCACCAAAACCTAAAGGTTTTTAAAAATATTAGCTAGCTAACTAACTGTCAAGCCAACAAACTGTCACCACGGGTCCTGAGAGACAACCTGATATCCAAATGGAGCATTTTGGGAATGTTCGCTCGCGTTCCTGGTTAGATTGCGTACAATTCATCTTTATTAATCAATTTATTTTATTAAACGATCTTCTTACAATGTACAGTTCAACAGAAAACGCTGAGTCATGCTAGCAGGCAGGAACGCGTCGAATTTCCGTTTCACGTTGATTTTCTGACGAATCTAGCTAGCTAACATTACACTACAGCGCTGTAAAATTCTGGCTTGTGATTGGCTCTGACCAGGTGTTGATTAATTATCTGTAACAGCAGCTCTGACAGTAACGCAGGTTTATATTAATGCACTCGTTCTGATACGCTATCGTTTCCATAGTAACATTGATAGTTGTTACGACGTTTTCTGCAAGGAGACGTTGATTTAACATTCATGGAAGGAGTCTCCAGTGTCAGCGCTTTTGTGACATCTTCAGTACAGAGGAGTTTACGCTTCTTTGCGGTTTCTCGGTAACAAACAACGACAAGCAGCGATTTTTTTTTTTTGTCTTATTAAATTAAAGAGAGGGAATAAAGAGGGAGTCTGTGAGGGAACGACTGTTTACAGCTGCTATAACGTAAGTGAGAACAGGAACTAACTTGTTTCACGAACATTAAATGTAACTGTGAATAGATAAGTAGCATGACGCGTCGTGCTTTAATAAATTAAAACTGAAATCATTGGCAAATCGCTTAGCATAGCTAGTTGAGACTTTTTATTGTAACTGCATCAGCTAATTATTTCTCTATACATGTTTTTCCTGCACACACACCCACACACACACACACTGAGCATTTCAATTAAACAAACAGGTTCTGTCCTCATAAACTCTTCTAAACGAGATCGATGAGCCGAACATGAAATCTGGCGCACACGCAGTAGCATGGCTCTGACCTTTACTGCTCTGAATTTGATAATTTATAGTGCCGGGACAGAGCGAGGAGCCAGTGAGGGAAATATATCTGCACACTCCATTGTGTTAATGCGGGCGTGCAGGCGGCAAGCTGACGCTGGCCAATTCCATTAGAGAGATTGTGATAGCGCAGATGAACAGGCTATTGACAGCACACAGACTTAATGAATTGCTTTGTCTGAGCGTCAGGCTTTTCACAGGGCACGGCTCATATTCTTATTTATTTATTTCTTACTTTGTTCCTTTTTGTTTTTTTTTTTTCTTCCTTAACCCAGATCCTGACGCACGCCTTTAAAATGGACGCCGGACGCCGTGTTTGATTTCAAACAAGCAATCGGACGCCTCTTAGCAGCGAGGCTTGCTCTGTTTTTTTTTTCAGGGTTTGACCAGTGTTTATACTCCGAAAATAAAAAAAGTGCTGTTCTTCTCTAATAAAACTGAATTTCACAATATGCACTTATGCGTTTGCACCCCTGATGTTTTTTTAAATGGGAGGAAAAAGACAAATTCTCTCTCTCTCTCTCTCTCAGAAAAAAAAAACAGAACTCTGACCTGCTGAAAATGATACAACAAACATAAAACATAAAAAAATATATAAAGAAAAGAAAAGAAAAAAAAAGTAGAATCAACTGAATGTAAAAAAGATCTATTTTTACGACTAGAAAGTCAACTATGAAATTAACAGGAAACGATATTATGAATATTCAAAACATAATATATAATCTACAGATAAAAATGTAGACCATGAGGTAAAAAAAAAAAAGTATTAAAAAAAAAAACCCCAAAACGATATGATCTCAACAGAAAAAGAAACTGAAACAAAAGAAGAAAAAAATATCCAAAATGAAAGGGTGACATCAACAGAAAAAAAAAAAGGATTTTTAAAATGGATTTAAAAAAAGGTTTTGTCGTCAGCCTCCTGATCTGATTTAAAGATGATGTAAACTAATTCACGTGTGAAAACGCCATAAATGATGATTGGGGAAAGCACAAGATGATACTCTGCCTCTCATCTCTGTACGGTCCACCTGGGGATGTGTGTGTGTGTGTGTGTGTGTGTGTGTGTGTGTGTGTGTGTGTGTGATGCTCTGAACCGGTGACTCCACCTAGCGAGATGTTGAGGTGAGAGAAATGACAGGTTACTGAACACTGAATCACCTTGACAGCTCTGTGCACTTTACTGAGCATCGTACTGACACACACACACACACACACACACACACACACACACACACACACACACACTCCGCAGTGACCTACATTCTATTTTCAGTTTGTTCTTCTGCTCACTGCTTTTCACTGCGTCTCTGTGTTGCACTTTTACATCAGATATATGACTCTTTATTCAATGGCAAATAAAAAATATGAACATTTAAAAGCGAGTGTGTGTGAATATAAAACCATGACGCAGATTACACCACTTACACCGTCTACAATAAAACAATGTATTCTCCAGACTATAGGAGGAGCTTAGAAGAGGTGGAGTAATTCAGTAGCTGTTTATTGCTCCAAATATCCACATCTTTATCTTTATTCTCATTTAGGGGGATAAGAATGGAGATTAAGGTGTATTTGTCATTCTAGCCACATATTGGTATACAGTAGAAGGAAATAGGGTTCTCCAAGGCCTTGGTGCAACATCACAGAAAGTAACAACAGCGAACGAAGCAACCAACAGGCCAAGGTTAACTCTGAAGGAGATGGAGAGATCCACAGCTCAGACGGAAGAAGCAGGACATCCAAAGCCCAGAGAGAAAAAAAAAAAGCAGATGAAATCCCATTGGAGGTTTGTGGAAAAAGGTTCTCTGGTCTGATGAGAGCAGAATTGCACATTTTGCCTTTGGAACAAAGTGCTACGTTTGGCGGAAACCCAACCCTGTGATCACGGTCCTGACTGTGAAGCACGGTGGTGGTTGCATGAAATGTAGTAGGAGATGCTTTCCATCAGCATGGTCAGGGTTGAGGGCAAGACGGATGGAAGATACGCTTCTCCAGCAGTCTTCTTCGCATTTATCCATCAGTTAGATGTTTTACTTCAGCGGTTTTGATAGCAGGCAAGTTGTTTTCTAGAAGATTCAGGAAAGATACAATGTGAAAATAACATAAATAAAAATACATTCTAAAGATGCCTTAAGGAGAAAGATGTATATATGCTAACCTAAAACTACTGTAACTGAAAATCAGTGGCACTGTAGCGCTGACCAAGCAAGACAAGCTAACCATCCTGAATTTCATTTGAACTTAAATGAAATGTGGATAGTTTTCTCTCAGACAGAATGCAGAGGGTTGGACCGCTCGAGGGAAATGTCCGACTGAAGTCCAATAAAGTGCTTCAAGACACAAATCTAACACACAAAGTCTGGACGTGTGGAGAAAAGTGGTGTGTCTCTAGAAGTTTCACTCGCAGCGACCTTTAACCCCATGCTGCCCTATAAGTCCGGAAAATACCTGAACATGCACACCTGTTATTCATCTGCCTTGCAGGTGGTAATATGGATTATGCGTTATAAAAACACCACGAGTTTAATACGTTTAATAAGACACCACTGTATTGATCCGCTGAGGGAAAATTGATGTTTCACACGAGCTCGAGCCAGAAAGAAGCAGGAGAAAATACAAATACAGATAAAGAATCAAAGTGGTGTAACCAGAACAGGACAAAAATAAAAAAAGAGATACGTAAATTGAGAAATATACTGTATACTGTACAGCTATACTAATATGATGAGCACAGTGCAGCATGAGGACGTAGTGCCTACGCAAACACAGAAAAATAGGACATTTTGGACAAAAAAAATCAATCTTTATTTTAAAAAAAAAATCCATTTTAAATCCAAAATCACTAAATCTTTCATTCATGACAGAGACGGTCTGCTTTGTTGTTCAGCAGGACAACGTTTGAGTCAGTGAGGCTTTCAGTCATGACCTACTGATCACTGAATCAGTATTTGAATCACTGAATCTTTTGGTCATGATCAAGTTTCACTCCTTGTGCATTCAGTAATTCATTTGTGTTTGAATAAATGAAACTTTCATTCTTGATGAGATCCGTTTCTCTCATCTTCAGCAGTCAGCAGTTGAATAAGTGAATCTTTTTGGTCATGACTGAGATTCACTCCTCAATGAATCATTTCAGTCATGATCACTGATTCATTCATTTCTTGTTCAGTATTTGAGTCTCGCTCCTATCTCGTTCAGTGGATCAGTGTTTGAGTACTGTAAGTGAATCTTTCTGTCATAACTGAGATTCGCTCCTCTCTTATTCAGTGAATCAAGGTTTGACTAAGTGATTCCTTTAAGCCATGACTAAGATTCACTCCTCTTGTGATCAGTAACTCCGTATTTGAATCAGTGAATCATTTTGGTCATGACTGACATTGGATTGAATCACTGAGTTCGGCTCATTCGGTCTGAACTGACGCTGTCCAGTGAATCTGAACAAATCATTTAACTGAACGAACTTAAATGACTCGAGTCCCTGAAAAGCCTAAATCATTTCAGTTCATCTAAGGGTGCATTAGGACATATATACAGATGTGAGTTTATAATCGTAGTAAAGCAGCACACGGACTGTCGAGAGGCTCTTTATCCTTCACGAACAATGACACGCATCTCAGATTGAGACAGATCCTTTGAGACGACCCCAGGAGTCCGCGCTCCGTGTTCTCTTCCCATCAAATAAATCTAAGTTAAATCATGTTATGGTCCTGCACACGACGTCTGTTTACAGCACGTTTTCCTGATTCAGCGATTCAGAGAGAAATCATTACTTTCTTCCAATAACCCTCCCCTTCCGTGTTTTCTGCACTCCTTTTCCCAATTCAATTATTACCGGTTAAATTTAGCCCTCGTTCACTTCCCCTTGGCACTTCAGCCCGGGAAAAAATCCATACAGCAGGGATGAGCACGCTTCCCCTCGGAGAGAAAGACAGTATAATGGTATTTCTCTGGGTGCCATTTTGTTTTTCAGGGCTTTAGAAACTCTGCTGGGACCAAATGAAAGCTGTTATTAGAAACGAGCAGCTGTCAGATACTCAAAAACACATTCTTGAAATGTCATTTTAGAGACATGTCGAAGATACCCTTCCTGTTGTCCGAGATTGTCCGAGGTTGCCTCAGCTTTTTTTTTTTTGGAAGTATTTTTCTTTTAAATGTGAGAATGACTTTACTGATGGTCACTAAACTCGCGTTTCTAGTTTCAACCCCAACTCCGTTACACCTGATCAACCTCACCAACCTCACCAACCTCAGTTAGCTTCATCACCTTTGTCACGTTTGTTTGGATCAGTGCGAAAACCCGCTCGCTAAACTATCCGTGATGGGAAGGAGGGTAAAATGAGCTATCCAGCGTCCCCGAGTGCCCACGTGATGGATGGGCCTGTCAGCCAATGACGTGGCGGGACAATTGGACGAGACGTTTCTGGACACCTATTTCACAGTGGCGCAGGGGCAATGGGCCATGTGATTGGACGCTGACGAAGAGCGCCATCTCTCCACGCTCAATAAGAGCGAGATGCTCCACCATCTTAGGTATTATCTTTAAACAGCGACACCAACGGATTAAATACACATGAGCTGGAAATTAATGATCATTATTTAATATCAATTTATCAGCATACTGTATCTCCAAAAAAAAGGTTGAGTGGACGTTAGATGCTAGTCACACGCCGTGACAGCACTATAAACTAGGGGGCGTGGCTTATTTGAGTGAATGTGAATTGGAGGCGTATTATTCAGGTTGTTTTTTCTTCCGTCTTCGTATTTGTTGGCTGGTTGCAGGTTGTGGAGAGGTTCAGACTCCACTCCAGACCCAAGCTAGAGCTGCGGATTTCTCCTGGCCTTCAGCTTTCATGCTCGATGTGTGTCTGTGAGTTTGATGGCCAGTGGTGGAGAAGTTTGCTCAGCTCAAGCTTGCTACTTGACCTCTCCTGGTTCGGTTGTGTTGTTCCGAGTGGTCTTGAGGAGTCTTGGGGCTCAGTGCTCAAACCCTCTGTGTGCTGCTAATGCTAATACCATTTCAGTTTGAACAAATCCAAACATCCTCCTGTCATTCGCAGCAGAGCCGCGGCTCCATATTGCTCCTTTTTGGATCTCCAAAAAAAAAAAAAAGTTCCTATTTGTTTGTTATGCATGTTCATCATCATTATTAAATGAAAATTATACAGGAACTAGAATTAATTTGTTGTTATACTGCATAGTGTACTATATTAATGGGAAAAAAACCAGACTTTCTGAGTCTTAGTGCTAAGGTTCGTGTTTAATTGAACTTCCTGTTCAAATCCGAATACAGATACGGATACTTTGAGCACTAAACAGATACAGATACAGATACAGATACAGATAATGTCATTGTGTTACACCTCTAATGTGCAGAAGAATAAAGCTCCAAAGCTCCTGTAAAAAGCTTGAGTCCTGAGCAATGTCAATAAAAAATAAATAAGCTTTTTTATGATCAATAAACCAGTTTTCAACAAAAGCGTTTCTGATGTCATTTACTGTATATGTTATGGGGAAAAGACACTTGGGGAAAAGACACACTTCCGCTTTAACCCGAGATTTAATCCATGCTAACTTCTGAAACCCTTAAGCACAGAATGTCTCCTCTGAAAGTCTTTACACGCTGCTGGCGTCCTTCACTCAGCCCTTTAAAAGTGAAATGAAAGTAAACCAAAGAGCATGATTAAACTGCAGGCTGATTAAAGGGTTCATTATAATAACCGGAAGAGCTGGTCTAGATGCTCTAATACACAGTGGATATTAAAAGTTTACACGCCCCTGTTCAAATTGCAGCTTTTTGCGATGTAAAAAATGAAGCCAAGATAAATCATGTCAGATCTTTTTTCCACCTTTAATGTGAAATAGCAAGCAACGAACTTCAAGTACAAACATTTTATGAATAAAAGAGAGAATAACTTACAGTAACTTGGTTATTAAGTTGCGAATTTAAAATAAAACTGTAATTTTATCAAAAGTCACGCTTTTATTGCATTGCCATGATTGAGCTTCCTGAAACCCCGTGACTGTAGGAGCCGCAGTTTTACACCGCCGTCATTTCTATCCACGTGAATGTTACATGTAAGAACACAGATTTGAACAAAAAGCAATAAAGTGTAATAGAAATGTATTTAATAATATAGCAAATGTGTGTTCTAGTGACGGGAAGTCTTTCTGATTCAGCTCATTCCACTTGAGTCACCTATAAGAGTCGACTCCCAAATGACTCACTGCCATTTTGTCCTAAACTGGACAACGTTTGTGATATTTTGATGAAGGAGGAGGAGAAGAAGAAGAAGAAGAAGAAGAAGGAGAAGAAGAAGAAGAAAAGGCTCATGTATGTGAGTCCGCTTTCAATGTTCCGCTTAAAGAGTCGATTCAAAGAGTTGAATCATTTACAGACGACACATCACTAGTGTGTTCAAGTCTCCCCATACAGTAGTTATGTGGTTTTAGATGGTCGCCATAGTAACTGAGATAGCGTCGTTGTGGTTGCTAAATGTTTGCTAGTTAGTTCGGGTCGGATGTTAAACAGAATGAACCACACAGATCAAACAGATGTTAAACCATTAGTTAGAAACAGACTCAGCATGGGTGAAGATGACTCCTCTGTGCATGGCACACACACACACACACACACACACACACACGCCATCCTCTTTCAACACAGAACACGGGGGAGAAACATATTTGTTCCTTAAATACGTCCAGCTCCTCACACGTCCCCTGACATCCATGTGCTAATACGAGCTACACGGACACGGATCGATCAAAGAAAGGGGACGATGAGGACTCAGTTCTCAGACACACACACACACACACACACACACACACACACACTCATGGACTGACTGCAGCATCCTAGCCTCTAGAGATCTTGGGACGGACCCGGGGACAGGTGATGACGTCTAATCCAGGTCAGACAGAGACAGAGACAGAAAACCAGTCCACCACAGAGAGATGTTTACTCTACAAGATACATTTTCTGTCCTCTAGCATGGACTGAGACTGGAATTTATGAAACAGGTTTTAATACATTAGTGTAATTTCACTTCAAAGTGTAATTTGTCATCAAATATGCTAGCCTTGCTAGCAGAAACTAGCATTATCACAGCTGCTTTTGCTCAAACAGAAGCTCCTCATGAAGAGACGTTGGAGATCGTAGCATTGAACACTGCTTTGTGGATTTGTGGCTGGAGCTATGTGCAGACTCATAAAATCTACAGCTTCGGACCATTACTGTCCAAGATTAGAGGATAGTGTTGTACCTGTAAACATTTGGCTTTTTAAATGTTTTAAATCTGTGTGCTAAGCTAGCTAGCCAACTTAGCTAACGTTAGTGATGAACAAAATAGTAGTTGTTTTGCTCACATTATATTTTGACAAGTTTGACTGTGAAATAAATAAAGTCAAAAATCCCGCTAATGTGAGCTAGATTACTAACAGCTAGCTAACTGGACAGATAAATAACACACACACACACACACACACACACACACACACACACACACACACACACACCCATCAGTATTCCTGACGGTGTTTCCAGATTAGACCCAAACGCCGATTAACTGCCTTTAAACCTCACACGTCTCCCTGAGGGATCATTGTGTTTTCTCTCTCTCTCTCTCACACACACACACACACACACACACTCCTTCAGACAATTGCTGCTTCAAACTCTCGCCTCGTCGAGACTCGTAATTAATGTTTACCAACTGCAATCAAAAGCCCGAGTGAGAAGTAAGCGGCGCGGCGAACGGAGAGCCGAGCACGTCTCCGAGGAGGAAAAAAGATGAGTTTTAAATCTGTCCAAAGGCAAGGTCACTTTTTTCCTTTCTTTCATCCTTTCACTTTCTCCACATTGCATTGTGTGAAAGAGCCTTTCAGAAGACGTTCACTTTAGCGCACTGGGCTAGCCCCTTTCAGCGAATCCTCTCAACCTAAAGCAAATGACACCACTTTTCTTTAACGCCAACTATTTTATTTCAAGAACACTAAACACGACATCTTTTGTTGGCTTTGTAACTGTCACGCTGTAACTTCGACTCCGCACAAAGGTAAAGAGCTAAAGCTGAAGCACAGATCCAGCAACTCTCGCTACTCCGGCAGTCACGCGAGAGTGACCATGAACCATTTCACAATGAAAGGGAAATCCAACAAAACACCATTTATTTTTTTTTATTTTTTATTTTTAAACTTCATCCTCATCGCCTCAGAATAGAAGAACAACACCAGCATCGTCTCTCTGTACCATGATCTTAAATCAGATTGACTTTAGTTATTGCTCTCTACGTCTGGAAATGAAAACTGAACATTCACAACTGTCTCGGTTACAAAAATAAATTTATGTTCATTTAGAAAAAAAAGAAAGAATATAAATAGATTCTAAGTAGAATAGAAATAAACAAGCATTTAGTTTAAACTAATTAAACCACCAATTAGAGAAGTTTTACTGAAAATAAAGCCAGGAAATGACAAAACGTCATGGTGACTGGCAGTATGATGACACTGTGATGCCTACAGCAGGCGGTAATATTTAACGAAAATAAACTTTTGTCATTGATGATACAAAAGAACAAAAAAGAAGTTGTCATACTGTCCATTTTTTCCCCCAAAAAACCACTTGAACACACACCATGTCATAATCATGACCCCCGAACTCAAGCTTCCGAGGAGGAATTGGAGGCAGCATATGGCATGTGGAACACGAAAAGGGTCATACAGGACTACAGGAAGCCATGCCTGCTTGGCCGAGCTCTTCAGTGCCTTAAAATTATTTTTTAAAGTATTATATTATTTTTTAAAAAGTCAATAAATAATCAAACATTCTGGTCTGTAACAATGAAATGTAATAGACATTTTGAGACTTTTTTTAATCCCAGTTTTATCACTGATTTTGTCATAGCCAGTTCCCAGCCACTGGTTGTACTGAAGATGCTACCACTTAGAAACCATGAAGATGGTTTAGGACAACAAGTGCTCTGATAGCTTTAGGACTGCAATTGCCATGAACAGTTTTGCACTCAAGTCTCCATCAGTGAACTGTTGATAACTTCAGCAAAGACTGCATGTGTAAACTCTAACAAACTTCCAAGTTGGTACACAGTTATAGAAGGGAATTATTTATGATCGCACTATCCGGTGAATCGAAATCAGAAAATCAGGAAGCTATGACCAAATATGGAAATTTGGAAGTAGCATTGGTTGGGGCCAATCAACCGAAATGAGTACAATCTAACAAGAACAGAAAACAATGAACTAAAATCGATGTGCTAAAGGAATACAGTACTATGGAAAGCCACAGGGGTCAGAACATGGCTCCTGGTTCGAGTTCCATTAAAAATAAAATAAAATAAATAAAGATTCTTCATTCCGAGGCACTTAAACTGTATTAATAAATACTGTAGAAATAAACATTTACAGACTTTATCATGCATCCATTTTTTTAACCAGATCTCTCACAGAGTTCCCACCCACTGGATCAGTCTAACTAAAACTGAAAACGGCAAATCAGGAAGTAATGACCAAATATGTAAACATGTAACCAGAACTAGGTGGAGCCAGTCTACAAAAAGAGTGAGACTTAACAAGAACAGAAAAACAGAGAACAGAAAAACAGAGAACAGAAAAACAGAGAGGTAATTATTGAATGTGGAACTTGAAGAGGGTCAAAACAAGATGCTTGGTCAAGTTGTTCAGTATCTCAAAAAAAAAAGACTACACTAAAATAGAGAAAAAAAGTCAAAATATTAACACCCTCCCGGCATGAGACAATGAAACGTATTAGAAATAAACATTGAGACTTTTTTAAACTCAGTTTTCCCACTGATTTCGTTGTAGCCAGTTCCCATAATCTGAGTCTTACTGAAATACAAATCAGGAAGCTATGACCAAATATGGAAACTTGGAACCAGGATCTGGTGATCAAATCAACAAGAAGAGTGAGAATGAACAAAACAACAAATGCGGGAAATGAAAAGGGTGATACAGGAAAAAACTGCGAGCCACAGGGGTCAAAACACCGCTGTTCAGTCGAGTTATTCAGAAACTGACTAAAAAATAGAGAAAAAACAATAACCTTCTGACCTGCAACAATGAACCTTAATAAAAATAAACATTTTAAGATGTTTTAATCAATTTTCTCAACTATTTTCAGTTGTAGCCAGTTCCCACAACACCACTCAGGAAACCAGGAAGATGTGACCAAACATGGAACTAGGGTCAGGTGGAGCCAATCAACGAAAACGATGACCTAATACTGATGTGGAACCCGAAAAGGGTCATACAGGGCTGGAGACGTCTTGGAGATAAAAACATAAAATCATTTTCTTCCTGGTGTCAC
>CM040980.1:1523870-1538870 GCA_022985145.1 Pangasius djambal
AGAGAGAGAGAGAGAGACAGAGAGAAAGAGAGAGAGAGACAAAGAGAGAAATGAAAAGAGAGAGAGACAGAGAGAGAAAAAAAAGAGAGACAGAAAAAGATTTAGAGACAGAGAGAGACAGAGAGAGAGAGAGAGAGAGAGAGAGAGAGAGAGAATTCGATGCACAGTTTAAGAGCAAAAGCAGCTCTCTTTTTTAACTTAACCCTGTAAATTAATATGCCATGTATTTCCTCCACCTCACTGAGCTCTCGTGGGTCTTTCTCTCTCTCTCTCGCTCTCTCTCTCTCACACACACACACACACACACACACACACACACACACACACACACACACACACACACAGACTCAGAGGGCTGGTTTGATTGAGGAAAGGTCACAATTCTGATGTGAATGAAAACGAGTCAAAAATGAGGCCAGAGACAGATAAGGGGAAAAAAGGACGTGTTTATCTCTTAGTGAGGACCAAATGTCCCCATGATGACAGGAATCCAGCACAGACGGGGAAATAAATTATACCGAAAGTAAAAACGTCTCAAACACACCAAACGGATCTAACAGTTTCCAAGACATTATTATATAATAAATATCAGATTATGAAATATATTATCAACATTTTCACCAGTTTCACGCATGAAACACTGGGCTTCTGTTCAACGGTTTCGATTATTTCATTTCTTTCTACCAAGAATTCAAATCTGCTAAACTAAAAACAATTTCAAGTTTAAAATATCTAAAATATCCAGAAAGATTTTTCACAGTCTTATATTTGTTTTAGAATAATCTGATAATATTATAATATACTGAAGATATTTTGCTAAGGTGTGATTTTTTTTTAAAGCGTGTGACGACTTTGGCCTTTTTTTCTTTTAAACAATTTTTTTTTCTTGAAACATAAAAAAAGAACCAAATGATTTTGCTTACTGAGGTTAATAAAGGACCATATGAGAGAGACCACATATACTGTTTAGATGATGCGCACACACACACGCACACACACACACACACACACACACGCGTGCTAGTTCACAGCTGACAGCTCTCATTTTCATCTTGGCACACTTTGGGCCGTGGGCCGCTGTCATGCCGTGAATAAGCTAATCAGGGCTTTTGTAAAAGAGCGTGGACACACACACACACACACACACACACACACTCACACACTCACACACTCACACACACACACAGCAGAGGTCTCCTGGTGTTAATGGACACTCTGCATGTGCAGAAAAGAGGATGTGACCCCAGCATGGCCACCTGCCACAACATACTCACACACACACACACACACACACACACACACACACACACACACACACTCCGATGGAGAAAGATAATAGGATGAATAAAGTATGGACAGACTCAGAGCTTTTTTTTTTTTTTTAACAGCTGTGTGTTCGACCATTTCCACTTCACATCGCATTTCTTTAAAGACATGAGCTACAGCATTACCGAATGAATAGTGTTTAGAGCTGCGTCTTTTCACGAGTGTAAATAAGTTGCGTATAAAGTGTGTGAAGTTAAAAAAAATAATCTCTTGGGACCGACGGCTGAATTTGGACTTTGAGCCACGTGTCAACCATCTGGCTGAGGAACTCGCTCTAATCCTTCCTGTCTGAGGGAGGAGAGCAGGCGAGATGGACTCGACCACAGAGAACTTTTTCTCTATGTGTGTGTGTGTGTGTGTGTGTGTGTGTGTCAGAGAAAGACAATCAGAGCTGGTGTATGAGCGCGGCGGGCGTCTCTGTGCACAGAGAATCCTCTTTGTGTCTCTCTATAGGAGACCTGCTGTGCCCATGAAGCACAAGATGCTGGAAATCTCTCAGAAACACCTGCTCACGGGCGAGGAGCAGACGGCCAGGTCCTGGCTTCACCCGCGCAGACCCGCAGCGTGTTTTTCGCCATTAACCGCTGACCTGACAACAGTGTCCTGTCACCAAAAGCACATCCCGGGTCTCAGATCAGCAGATAAAAGCTGCTCCTCCGCTCTACAGCCGGCTGTCACTACCATTTTACGTAATTTGGGCTGTAATTTGGGAGCGCCGATCAGCGGCTATTGAAGGAGAAGCACCTCGTTGTCCAAAGTCATTATGATCAGGGAGGGCTGAAGAAAAGAAAGCACTATAATATAAAAACTTGCTCCCAGACCTGCTGAAAAGCACGCTCAAAAAACCCCACAGCGCTTAACGCTACAGTACAGCCGAAAAAACTGACATTTATTTTATTCAAACAAACGTAACCGGCGTCCATCTCTCATTTACCCTCGTTTTATATCTGCTGAATTCTGGATTCTGATTGGTCAGAAGGTGTTGATCCAGTTTCTGTAACAGCAGAGGGTTTGTATTAATGTGCTCGTTCTGACACGCTATCGATTCTATAGTAGCAGCTCACTCACAGGGACGTACATGTGTAAACGTCGATATGGCGACGTTTTCTGTAAGGCGACATTTAACACCTGTGGAAGGAGTTTCCAGTGTCAGTGCTTTGTAACAGTAACAGTGCTGTAACTAAGTTTACACTTTGTGGTTTCCTAGTTAACATGACAAGCCGCGGGTGTTTTTTGAGAGAAAAAAGAGAGGGGGAAAAAGGGAGTGAATGATCGTTTACATGCAGCTGCTATAACATAAGCGAGAACAGGAACTAACTTCTTGGTGCACAACATTAAATGTAAGTATAAATGGATAAAACTATGATGCGCGTGTTTTTTTTTTTAAATTAATAAAACAGTGTACTTGTTGGAAAATTGCTGTGGTCTAAGAGGAGCTCAAAACACTACATGATGTTATAGGGACATAATCAACTCCAGGGGGGTAAAAGTAACTCGTTAGAGGATTCTGGGAATGTTGGCGCTGGAGGTGATGAACCCTGGGAATGTAGGACCCTGCGAATCAGGCTGTGGAAACCCGGGCTGTGTTTGGTGCAGTGGTAGCTCAGTGGTTAAGGCATCATGAAGCTGCCTCTGTTACCCCTCAACCTTCAGCTGCTCAGGTGTCTCCCAACTCAACTGGAAGCCACTTTGGATACGTACCGTACTGTTACACTCGACGATCCGTGTTCGATTAAATTCATCGGAGTCGTCTGAAAACATGCGTCAACGGGAAAGAGGAGACTCGAGGAGAATCTGAAGCTTTGTACAACGGAGTTAATATGATCAATATCAGAACTAATGCCCTAGTAATGATGCAAAATATTCGATAGGAAATATTTAAGATATTGAACATTTCTTTCTTAAACTGGGAAAAAATTCCCAGAATTTCAATGTGGTCCAAACACCACTGTATGCACGTGTTAGCAATGCATAACAACAACAACAAATTTTTGTAATACTGCATTTTGATAGAAACATTCATACTATGTAAGGCTTCCACTAACACACACACACACACACACACGCAGAGCTTCAGCAGGGCCGTGTGCTGCTTCGATGAGATTGGAATCGATACTTTTTGCGCTGTCATTTGTCACATATTTACAAGGCTGAGAAGCAGTCCATTCTGAGACAGGCTAATCTATCAGAGCAGCTGCTCTCTCTCGCTCTCTGTCTCTCACATCGACTCGTCCGGCGTGACAGATGAGGATATGAGAAGCCCTGAAATCGGACAAAGCCCTGAAGCGTGCAGGTCCCTTCACTACCTTCCATTTGTTTTCCTCTCTGCTCTTCTGTATCTGACTGCATCTCAAACACAAATTCATCACCATCCCGACCGTATGAACATAAAATCGCCGCCTGACCTTAAGCAGTAACGGCCGTTCTCATGTCCGAGACGTCTGTCACGTTTCGTATGAAAAAACAAAACAAAACATAAACACACACGCGCACTCGAAACAGAAAATACACAAAAGGAAATGAAAAGACGGCATTTTTCCAGTCTGCTCAAATCCGGAAATATGATCTTGAGCATTTTTTTCCGGGCTCCTTTAGCGATTATAATAAATTTTTCCGCACTTTACAGGAGACCTGCGGTGCACATTAGCCAGAGAGCCTGACTCGATTTTATTCAGAGGGGCGCGGGCAGACGGAAACCCGTCTTAAAGGATGACCGCTCGGCTTTTATCGGGTTTGCTATCACTCAAGGTGATAAACATGATCTCTCATTCCCCCTCATTACGCTTCCGTTTGCACTTCACACACAACCCCATGACATCACCACCATCTACACACACACACACACACACACACTCACAGCACCTCAGTAAAGGCCCTCCTGAGATACACACAAGCTCTTCACAAGTCAGAACATGAAATAGCAGACATGGTTCTGATGACTGAAATGTGTTTGTGATGAAATCGCAGAGCTGAGGAACTGTAATATACCGTTAATTTTAGGAAATGCACGCAACAAACCACCGTGTGTCATGCTGTTATAGGAAAACAATCACTGATGAGGTGCCGTGATCTGTCTTGTCTCGTCACCGAGAAACCGCAAAGCGTAAACTCCTCTGTCCTGAAGAGGTCAGAAAACGTACCGTACATTTCACATTAGTGACTGTGATCGTGTGGCTAGTGGGCGTGGCTTGTGCACCATGTTTTTAGTCTTAAAGAGAAATGGTATTAGCTACATATCGCCTCTGATGCTAGCTAGTTAAACACAGATTAATCAAGCACAAATCAGTGTGAAAATCGATCGTCTTGTCTTCTACTAGCTTTGCTCTCAGATTAGCAAAGCTAGCTAATTGTACTAGCTACCTACGCTCATCAGAGGCACCAGTGACCTCTGCTGCTTCCTTCCTTTACCATTATTCTTCCTTCCTTTTTCCTCCTTCCTTTTCCTATTCACATTTAACGAGAGGTTATATATGACAGGAGAAGATGAAATAACGATTTTTCCATTTTTACGCATCAAACAGTAAATGGGAACTAAGTGCAGCTAGGAACAAAAGTCGTGAGCGGGAAACGGAAGAAATGTCCAACCACACGTGCCATAGGTTTGACCCGAGGAATCATACTTCATTTGCAAATAATTGACAAAATTTCAATTCAAATATGGCCTGCTGCGCTGTTGCTTTGTCACTTGCTAGCGTAAACACGCAGGTAAAATTTACAGCTTTACCTCTGACTGTTACAAAGCGCTGACACTGGAGACTCCTTCCAGAAATATTAAATGCATGGCTCCTTACAGATCAATTATTACACACGTTTTTTTTTTTATTTGATTATGTCCGCTGTACACGTCCCTATGAATGAGCTGTTACCATAGAAACAACAGAACGAATGCATTAATATAAACCTGCGCTACTGTCAGAGCTGCTGTTATAGAAAACTAATCAACACCTTCTGACCAATCAGAATGCAGAATTCGGGAGCACTGTGGTAAAATCTGAAATTTAACACACTGGAGTATAGAAAGTGCTGAGAATTTTTGGCTTTAACCCTCCTCTAATCGAGCTGTGAGGGTGCGAGCTTTTGGTGGTGAATCTGCTCAGACGGCCGTGTAAATGCACCGAGGCTGCTGTGAATTTTGTCTGCGATGTCATGGGATTTGGCCTGTAACTTCCAGTAAGTGCTAGATTAGAGGAAAAGGGGGCTGATGAGGGCAAAGGAGAAAAGCAAGGCATTAGAGGAGCAGCCATTAACGTTAGTTAAAGGGTCACATGTTACGGCATCGCACCGTTCAAACATGGGATCTGTACAGAAAAACACCCCCATGGGTCTGTTCTGTTCTGTTCTGTTCACTTCCAGCGCTCTTCCAGTCATTACGGCCAGACGAAGCTCCTCGCCTCACCGGGGATTAAGCACAAAGAGAGAGAGAGAGCGAGGCTGTGAGATTTTACCGGAAACTTTGCCGCTTATCAAAAAGACGTGACTCCCAGAAACGGCCTTGAGTACTTCCTAGAAGAGGCATCCATTAATAATGAAGTGGAGTCTGAAGGTTTTTTATGCTTCGTGACATATAGATTTTCCTGTTGATGTGTGTGATGGGTCATGTCTGCTCGTGTTGGTGAGGTTGTCGTGTCAAAAGCGAGCGAGCGAGCGAGCGAGCGAGAGAGAGAGAGAGAGAGAGAGAGAGAGAGAGCGCAAGCATGAGACAGGAAGAGTGCTGGATTTTCAATATCATGTATTGATTCACAAAAGGTATGCGGCTGTTTGAACCCGAACAAGATGTCGGACAGGCCAAGACCACAAGACCACATTTTCACCGTCCCTAGTCTCCCCGGCTGCGTGCTGCGTCCTTGGCGAGATGTTTAAAGTTTAACCACGAAGCGACGCAAAACACATGGAAAGAAAGTCACACCCAAAGCCTGTGGGAGTCTCACATCATCTCAGAACGGCATCAGCGCTACGAGGGACAAGCTTTCTGCATTTACAAACATCGATTTTATCCGAGACGAAATGCTGTGATAAAAGGTTGAGATTTTTTTTTACGATCGCACAGCCTGTCCATATTTCTTATTTACTTCTAAACAACAAGCTGTTTGTGTCAGATTAAAGCTCTAGACCTTAAATATTACAGACAATGCGCAATAAGTCAGTGATGAACAAAGCGCCCTTTATACATAAAGTTCTCCAGGATTTGTATCCAGATTTTTTTTTAAATTCCATTGAACTCTGCACAACTACCCCAACATTTCACGATATAAAATAGCCCTATATTTCTTTGCCTATAGGTTTATGCCAATTAACCTTAAAGCGCAGCGTTTAGCGAAGACGGAGCTTCTGACCTCCATGCGCTTCATTGAAATGTCACGGCTTGGAAAATGTCAGCCGCGACTGTAATAGCTGCGATGCACTCTGTCATCTGGGAGAACTGGACGGTTAAACTGACTCCGAGCTGACATGTGATGCGGTTGAATTTGTTTTAAATGAGCCGTCTGAAGGCCATCTCTCCTCCGCTGTCTTCTCCGCTGCCTTGTAAGTGAAAAGCCTCTGTCGGTTGGTTAAACCCCACGGGCCGATCAGACGATTAGTTTCACCTGAGCTAGTTTTCGTTTCACCTGTTGAGGAGAGAAGCAAGAGAGCGATCAAGGGTCTGGAAAAGCTCTCCGTGGCTAAAAAGTTACCCCGACCTAACAAGTCTAATAAGCACCAATTACGCACCGTCAACCGGGAAAATACTCCACGGGCAATTTATGCAAGTGTCTCTCTTTCTCTCTCTCTCTCGAGCTCTTTCTTTCCCTCTGTTCACATCTCTACCTCTCAAGTCTCTTGTCTCCAAAGCCTTTTCAAGCCGTCATTTGTCATCATTACACGACAATGCAGGCGGCTGTCTCAAAAGCCATTACCAAAATTGCTGGAGATGATTTCTAGTGTCCTCTTCATAGGCTTGTTAGAGACAGCGAGAGAGAGAGAGAGAGAGAGAGAGAGAAAATCATTTCATCCAATGGGGGACTCGTGCCCTCATCTCGGCAGGTTCTCAATTGCAGCCCTCTTTAAATGTGGTGGAAAATGAGACCAATCTGGAAAAGAGCGAGGAGCAAACTCGCGAAAGAGTGACGATCAAAACTTTCAGCTTGTGTGACAGTGGGATGTCATGGAAATACAGCAAACTGCGAGTGTCTTTCTAATAGCCTGTCTGATATGCCGTCCTGCACCTGATTTCCAAGCCCTTTGTCAAGTTTAATGAGGTGTTTGGTGGAAGGAAATAAGTGTCCAGTGCCTTAAAAGTCACTAACCCTGTAAGGCGTTCCCGCAGGGTTCAGTACTAAGCCCGCTGCTCTTCATTATATCCATGTACTTCCAAATGGTCTTGTTGTATATTTCAGGGACTCAATTTTCACTGCTGTGTTCAAGACACTCGGATTTGTTTCAGCATAAAATCAAGCGCTTCCTCCATGCCGCCTGCTACCTCTCATTAAAGTTGGGATAAATTTCTCAACGGAAGTTTTATTCTATTTAAAGCTGTTTTTACTCTGTGCTCCTTCAGCAGGCTTGTAAGATTATTGCTTACTAAAATCTCGACCGAATTCTATACCAGACTGCGTGATAACGTGTTCTCCAAGTCAGACAATATACGATGAAGATCCTCTAATGATAGACCTGTTAAAAGAAAATGATTATGGTTTGCTTACATCATCAGTCGGCGTGATCCGGAAATCAGCTCATGTCCACATAAGCACAGATCCCTCTGTAGAACTCTAACAGTGTTATCTCTGGAGAAACCATGCTTTAGAAGGCGATCAAGACGGGTTTTGAATCGTTCTTCAAAGTGAGCCTGAGATAAGGAGATGTTCTTTTGTCCATTAGCATGTGTGCTAGCTTTGCCACTCACTGTATGAGATGCCAGGCATGTTGGCTGGAAACATTATATTAATTGACATCAGCAAGTCAGTCATTTCATTTATATTTCGCCATTGCCACTAACGTGTTTGTAGTGGTCACGTGAATTTTGCGTCACCCTATGCTGTCTTCCTATAGGCAAATTTTAGACGAGCGCTGTAGCAGATCTCTCACATGGAGATTTCCATCATCGAACATCATCGTCGGCCGTCTCAACTCACACTTCCACCTCCGCTTCCACGCACTGTGACCTTTTCATTAATATGAATGAGGTGATTGAGTGTGACCTTTGACCCCAGTCACATTTGTTAACCTCAGGTTAGGATACGCAGAAACAGTGCTTCCTTTCACCGTGTAATATTGCTAACCTCCATCATTTGGTCCAAACTTTATAAACTCTGGCTCTTGGGTTTAATAAAGGTGCCAAATTATTAGTCGTATAATTATTATTATTATTGAGGCTATGTTGCTTTTGCGATGGCCCTCCAGGTCAGGTTTGAGGAGCACTGCATTATGGGAGACTGATACAGCAGTGCCCGCGGCTCTAAATATGAACGATAGCACGTAAAGCACAACATGGTGGCTGTAGTATGCAAGTACCGCCCCTCCCAATAAAAAGAGCCAATCACCTTGGGTTGATATTAGCAGAAAACGAATGATTCATGTGCAAATATACAGCGTTTTGCTCTGTTAGTAATGTATTAGGGCGTAAACTCAGTAGCCATAACAACATTAAAACGACTTGTGCTACACATTATTTACACAGTCTTGATCAGAAATTCACAAATTCATATCTAAAATGTTATCTTGTCAATCCTTTTTTCCGGTTTATGAGTCGCTCCATATTCAAGATTGTTTGGAGGTAGATAATCGCCAACATGGCCACCGAGCGGACAGACATTTCTAGGATTTTGCTAACCATCAGCGAGCTGTGAGCAGCTAAATCAGAGTTAAAAGAGTAAAAACCAGACACCTTTTGGATTCTCATAACTCATAATAGTGTCATGTAGATGCGGCGGGTCAATGTATGTGCAAGCACACTACTTAAAATCCAAGATATTAGGCTTGTTAAAAAAAAAATCACAAGGATCAAATCAAACGAGCAAACAGTAGAAAAAAGGCAAAACTGGATCGAGTCAAAAAAAAAAAAAAAAAAAAAAACATGAAAGAAACAAACCAAAGCCTCTGAATTACAGCAGAACATGGAAACCTCACAGAGAAGAAATGATTAAGGGAGGTTTAAATAGACAGAATGATTAGAGCAAACGATTAATCACAGGTGTGTTAGTGTTCAGGTGAGTGTGAGAATCTGGATTGGGATTGGGGACAAATGCACCAATGTGGAGATTTAGAATAACACAATCAAAACAAAACACCAA
Organism: Pangasius djambal; assembly: GCA_022985145.1. NCBI lineage: Eukaryota > Metazoa > Chordata > Actinopteri > Siluriformes > Pangasiidae > Pangasius > Pangasius djambal. Next base: position 1,533,464 of record CM040980.1, read on the forward strand.
AAAAAAAAGTTATTGCAAAAATAAAAAAAATCACCAACATAAATTCTCATAAGAGTGATTGTGATTTCCGTAGTTAGACTGTCTCTGAGTTGTGTCGAAGAATTGAGTTATACCATTAAATCTTCTTATGAGTTGTGCTGTTAAATCGTCTCGTGAATTCTGTAGTTAAATTGTCTTTGAGTTGTGTAGTTGAATTGACCATTTGAGTTGAGTCTTTAAATCACACGTCTTTTGAGTTTGAGTGTAGTTCAATCGTCTTGTGATTACCGTAGTTACGTTCCCCCTTGGAATGTAGAATAATGATAAAACGTCTAATTTCTCTTCTATCTCTATCACGGCTGATGGCTCGGAGTCATTCTGACCTTGGCTAAAATTCCACATCAGTGTTTAAGATCCTCCTTCCTGACAGATGAGCATGTACGAGTCCATCTCCTGCTCTGTGGCCCTCCCACCCAGCTGACACGCAGCGATCGTGATGAATCGGCCGCTCGGCGTGCCCAGATTGTTTTCTAACGTTTAATTCAGTTTCTTCCTGTGCTTGGATGAACAGCGTTGCCTTATGGATTTCTGTCCTAATGTACTTCTGCAGGTAGAGAGGAGGTGGAGGTGGAGGTGGAGGCGGAGGCGGAGGCGAAGGGGGGGGAGTCTCAGCAAGCCCGGGAAATTATGGAGGCTCGGATCGATAGTCAAGGTCGCGACCCCCCCAGTGCCCTGCGTGTGTCTCCACCCTTCACAATTCACCATTGGATTTGGTCTCTCCACCCTAACAAGAAAGAAAGACCAGAGTGCAAAGCGCTCCTCTCAACTGGAACGACACTCTTTCTTTCTTTCTTTCTTTCTTTCTTTCTTTCTTTCTTTCTTCCTGTCTATCTTTAATATCTCTCTCATCTTTCTCTCTGCCTATCCTCCTTCCTTTCTTCTTGCTTTCCATTTCTTCCATTTCTTTGTCTCATTTCCTCGTCAATCACCAAATCTTATTTCCTCTATACCTCTCTCTCTCTCTTTCTCTCTCTCTCTCTCTCTTCAGTCCTCTTTCTTATTCTTATATCTATACCTTTCCTTCATCAGACTACATCTCTACCTCTTTTATTGTCTATACTCTGTCCCTCTTTCGAATCATTTATGACAAATATCATAATAATTTAAAGAGTCAAAGTGATCTTACCTGTAGAGTTTAAATTAGTATTTTAGGTGAGCAATTAATACCATCTTCATGAACTTTTTGATATAAATCACACTAATAGACAGATGACCCCGAGACAGCTACATGCTGTACTAACCCCATGACCCTCCCTCCATCATTCTGACCCTGATTTTCAGTAATGACACATTAACCTTTATGTAGCCTAGATTTTTGCCCGTGTTTTTTGTTTCCTGCTAAAACTTCAGATTTAGTTTTTCACATTCTCGCATAACCTGGAGAGGAATGTAAGTGTCGATCCAGGCACTGAAGCTTTATTAAAACAATGAAGACAACGACCAAAACACAGTCCAAAAAGCAGCAAATGTCAATTCATGAATATCTGTAAATAAAGCAACCAAACACGGGAGATCAGTCTAGAAAACACAGTGATTTGGCTTGGACTTGCTGGTAGAATGGCAAGACTTTGCGACGATTACGTGAAAATTGAGTGCCTTTCCATTCATCCACTCAAGTGGAGCTGTGCAGATCCAGCTTTGTGAACAATCTGGCACCAAGATTTTTTTTAGACTGGATGGGATTAGTGTAATGATAACCACACCTTTAATCAGTTGAGGTGAGGAAGACCTCTGGTAGACAGGAGGGACATTGCAGTGATTCTCTGAGACAGAAACCCCTTCTGACATGAGGCTCCCAAAGAAAAAACACCCAAACTGCCCCTCTAGAGCTGTTACTCAGATAGTACAGGTGCTCTTAAGAAACTACTTCATTTGAGAAGACCAAGATGTCCTCTGCTGCAAACTACGAATGTTCCAGGTAGCTGGGGGTTGTCGTCAGCTTCAAGGTTGTGGAGGTGGCTTGGCCTTGCAGTCTTCCTCTAGGTGGTCCAGGTGCTCTCAAAGAAACTCATTAAAGAAGGGTCTACAATGTCCTCTGTTGCAACTCAGTTGCATCTGTTGCATGTTCCTCTTGATTGTACCAATGCTATTTGATGGGGTAATGAAGCTGTTGACCCTTGCATTTACTTGGAATTTACCTGAGAAAAGCCAGGTAGGCGGGTCTTTCTCATCTTTAAGGGGTGGAACTTCCTCAGTCCTGCAGATTTCATCTAGATCTGGAACTCAGATGGTGTGAATGCTCTCAAAGAAACTCCTTTAGAGAAAGGTCTAAGATGTCATCTGGTGTGTCCCCTGGACTGTACCCCTTGCAATCGAAATGCTGACTGTGGCACTTAGGACACTGAGGGACTGGTAGAGGTTGGAGAAGGTAAATATCACGCGTCCTTTTTCCTAAGAAAAAGAGATCTTTGAATGTCTGTGTGTCCCAAAGTGAGAGAAGTATGAACCCACTCCATGACTTGGTTATATAAGGGTTTAGGGACGTACTGTAAGTTTTAAGGTTTTTTTGTGTCCTGATTATTTGGGCTGCAGGTTTAAAAAGAAGAATGCCTAGCAAGTTTGGCTATGGTTTAAATGATCACTGAATATTAGAAAAGGGTGTTTTGCTTCCTCAAGCTGGCTTCTCCATTCCTCCAGTGCTGCTTTGATCTCTAAGAGCTCTCGATTTCAGAACGCTTTATATCCCTGGGTGTCCTCATGTCTGTGTTACTTTCCAGCTCTCCCTTTTAGTTATACTGTCATAGCTAGACCTTCCAGAGTTCCTGCTGTGGTTCCTCTCAACCTCTGGACCTGTCTTATTCATCCTGAAGCTCTACTCCTGGTTGGAGCTTCTGGCTCACTTTCCCCTGCTGTGGATGGTCCAACATAGATATCCTAAAGATTCGCTCTTCCCAAAAACTGTCAATTCCCAATGAAATAGTTACTACGTACCTAGGAAGTAATTACTAAGAACTAGGAACTAAGGACCGAGGAACTAATGCTGTAATCCTGAAGACTGTCCTGTGCTCATCCCAGGAGCCTTATTCACACAAGGGTTCTGTTTTGAGTCTGGTTCCTCTAAAGGTTTCTTCCTCGTGTCATCTCAGGAAGTTTTTCCTTGCCACTGTTGCCTCTGGCTTGTTCATTACGGATCTGGATCTGGATCTGAATTTCTGTAAACTACTGAATCGTTTCTAATCTAAGATCACGTTAGCATGAACCACATGGTCACCTGTTTCATCTCATTTCAGTTCTTCATCCTTAGTCTGTTCTTTCTTTGCTCTCTAAATGGAGAGGTTTTCTCTTGCCGTGAGAAAATGGCCGCCTCTGTACGCGAGTGCTGAGGAGGGGGCCGCTATCGAGTGACTCTAAACCCTTCACAAGCGTTAGCAATCGTCCACGGATTTGTACAATGACTGGTAAACTGTCTAAATTGCATGCTGTTTTGTCCTCACCAAAGCTTTAGCCATGTCACCTTTCAACGTCTCTCTCACACACACACACACACACACACACATTACCCGGTCTGTCAAAGTGGCCTTTTCTTCACCGCAGACCCTCATCACCATCACCACCACCACCATCATCATCATCATCATCATCATCATCATCACCGCCATCATTACTGTCATCCTCGCTGTCCGTCAACAAACTTTCTCTTTATTTTTTTCCGCTGTTTTTTTCTCTCTCCTCCCCTTATATCACCAAGAGAAAAAATTACCCTTTTATTTTGTTGTGGCCGTAAAATTACAGGATCGGGAGGGGGAAAATTGGACAGTGTTTTCTGCCGCGGAAATCAATTTTCTTTCTCTCGTGTATGATCAACATGTCAGAGGCATCAGGCTCGAAATGGCCGCTAACACCAGGCTAGGAACGGGGGGGTGGGGGTGGGGGTGGGGGGACAAAACAAAACAAAACAAAAAAAAACGCTTCTGTCTTAGCATTCACTACGACGGACTTCCAGCAGGATGGAACCGAACGAGCCGCCGACACGTCAGGAAATTATAGTGGACCTGAAACAAAACGTCTCAAAATTACAGTTTAAAGCTTTTTTTTTTTTCTAGATCACCTTCGACATTTTGTAAGCAAACGGCTAACAGGTACAGGCGACCGTTCCACCAGTCTCGCTCCTCTTTCATCAAAGCCTTTATAAGTTACAATTTTACAATCTAGAACCTTCTTACAAAATGTTAGTATTTCTCAATATGGCCGAACACATGCAAGTTTGGTTAGCAATCAATGCTAACTGTAATCATAGTGTACATTTTTTTTAACATTATTTTTTACACCTGTGGAAAATGCTGACGTTGTGCGTCACAGTGTTGTTCCGTTTCCATGGCCGCGACTCCTTTCACATTGTCTGTATAAAAGGTTTTGTGCTAGAAAATGTTCACGAGTTATTAGCTCATGCGTGGCGTCAATCTGGTGTCAACTTTCCCAGTTGCCTAGCAACCACCTTCTGACGACTCTAACCAATCATCGGGCAGATCGGGTTCCTATTTCCAGTTAAACACAGCAGCACGATCCAACCATCCAACCATCCAACCATCGCACTGCAGCAATCTAACCACCGTAAACAATTTCAGAGCCGTACTGAGAATTCTAGAACCACACCGAGGATTCTAGAACCACAATGAGAATTATAGAACTGCGACGACTTTTAGAGCTACACCGATAATTCTAGAACCACAGTGGGAATTTGGGAATTCTAGAACCACTAAGAGAATGTCATCATCATCATCATCATCATCAGTAACCGTTTAAAAATTAAGTGGTTATAATAAGAATTCCGAAACAATTAAGAGTAATTATAATAATTCCAGTACTACACTGAGAATTCTAGAACCGCTATGAGAATGTCATCATCATCATCATCATCATCGCTGTCGTCGTCGTCAGTAACCGCTTTATCCTGGCCAAGGTCACAGAACCACTAAAAATTTTAGAACCACACTGTGAACTCTAGAACCACAATGAGAATTCTAGAACCCCACCAAATAATTCCAGAACCACAATGAAAATTCTAGAGCTGCTAAGAATTGCTACAGAACATGCTACAGACATGCTGAGAACCACAGTGGGAACTTTAAAGACACCCTGGTAATTCTAGAACCACAGCATGAATTCTAAAACCACACTGAGAATTCCAAAAAAACTCACTGTATGACAGTGTGGGATTTAGAGCCGCCCCGATAATTCTAGAACCGCACTGATCATTCTAGAAATGCTATGAATTCCAAGAAAGAATTCTAAGACTAATTGAACTATGACGAGAATTATAGAGCCACTAAAGAGAAATTTTGAGGCACAGGAATAACTGGGAATTCCAACCGCTGAGAGATTCACATTCGGAACCACAACAATAATTCTACATTCTAGGATCAAGAAC
>CM040980.1:1602501-1610001 GCA_022985145.1 Pangasius djambal
GCTGTGTTTTAGGGGCTGTCTTCTAGGGACTGTGCTCTAGGGGCTGTGTTTTAGGGGCTGTGTTCTAGGGACTGTGCTCTAGGGGCTGTGTTTTAGGGGCTGTGTTTTAGGGGCTGTGTTCTAGGGGCTGTGTTTTAGGGGCTGTGTTCTAGGGGCTGTGTTTTAGGGGCTGTGTTCTAGGGACTGTATTTTAGGGGAATTATTAGAGACATTTATTGAGGGTGTCTCCTGAGGGATTAGGATGTTTGCTCAGTGTGGGAATAACGAGTGTGAATTTTTGAATGTTACACACAACTACGCTCACTGCTTTAATGTCTGTTAATGGGGAACTGAGCAACACTCCTCTCGACACAGCACCACATCCTGCTCTGATTGGCTGGCGGTATGTATCTAATGTAACGTCCCCGGCTGAAACATGTCACCCCGACTACGGTGTAATGGATGGAAGACATTAGTGATGATGTAATTAACCAGAGGTTGGGGGTCAGGATGAGAAATGATGCAGTCAGAAGGAATTTTACAAGAATCTGTTTCAGCACTGTTAGACTTTCAGTAAACTGGATTATCTGTGTGTGTGTGTGTGTGTGTGTGTGTGTGTGTTTATGTATGTGTGTGTGTGTGTGTGTGTTTGTGTGTGTGTGTATGATGCCTGAAATGCAATCTGAAAAATGGCACATACAGTTCAAAAGTCTGATTTCACCACCAAGAACTTTATCATTTATCAAACCTGCTACAGTTTACTTGTAGCTTTTAGAGCTGTTGAATTCTGGACTGTGATTGGTCAGAAGGCGTTGATTAATTTTCTATAACAGCAGTCTGACAGTAGTGCAGCTACAAATCACAGGGTTATATTAATGCACTCGTTCTTATACTCTATCGTTTCTATAGTAACAGCTCATTCACAGGGACCCGTACAGCAGACACGCTGCATAAATAAATCATTGATGAGGTGAAGTTTTTTTGAAAGAGGACGTTTATTTAACATTGATGGAAGGAGTCTCCAGTGTCAGTGCTTTGTAAGAGTCAGCTGACTGACTGTAAGCTGTAACTTTAAGTTTTCCGTCATCTTCGGGACAGAGGGGGTTACGCTTTTTGTGGTTTCTCAGTAACATGACAAGCTGCTTTTTTTTTTTGTCTTACTGAAGTCAAAAGAGAGAAAAAAGAGAGGCTGCTTAGGGAAAGACTGTTTATAGTTTCTAATTGAGAACAGGAACTGAGTAGTTTTGAGGACATACCACAACATAAATGTAACTATAAATGGATAAAATGTACAATGTGTCATTCTTTAATAAATTTTTTTAAAAATAAATAAATAAATGCAATTTGCTGTGGTATAAGAGGAATAAAAGACTTGTGCAGTTATAGGAAAATAATCCACTATAGGTTGGTAGCAGTAACTCGTCTTCAACACAGCACCCTGTCGTTGATTATTTTCCTAAAACAGCACGCAGAGTGTTTTATTCCATAATTCTTATTTAACAATGAGACAGTGTTTTGCCATTGTGACAAATCCTCACATCAAACTGAAATCTAAAAAGTCTTGTTCAAACAGTTTTATTTACTCAAATTAATTTTTACTTATAAAGTATAAATGCATAAAATAAGAATAAATATAATAATAAATATTAAAATAACATACAAATAAAATATATCACTACTACTACTACTACTACTACTACTACTAATAATAATAATAATAATAATAATAATAAATGGACTCAGACCTTTTGGACCGTACTGTATTTCATTAAGAGTGAAGTAAAGTTTCACTTTTGTAAGTCAGTTTATTATTCATGGGGGTTGTCGCTGTATAAATACCTCAGCCACTTATTTGTGCAATTAATTACAAATTCCATTCAGTGGAAATTGCCTTGTTTTTGTTTCCAGTCCTGCGCCACTGCTTCTTTAATCAAAATGCTTGAACTCAGCCAGGCAGAAGAATCACAAACCACAGCCTGCTCTGTTCAGTTCTGTCCCATTTACATGTGTTTACTGGTGGAAATAAGAGCCTTACGAGTGAGACTGAAGCTAATCCACACACAACTGAGCACTTACGCGTTTAGGGGCTTTGCTCAAGTGCCCTCAAGTGGCTCTCCAAATGATCTAATCACCAGCACGTTATAGCTCTTCCCAAAATAATGGAGTGATGTGTAAAAGTGAGCGCCTTATAAAACCCTTAAGAACTGCTGTAACACGTTTTAATGTAAGGTTCAGTAATAAACCATTTATAAGCAAATAATAACTAATATTTAAAGCGTAATGATGAATTTATGATCATTTAGTTAGCTTGTTAAAGACTGATCATTGATGAATATTGATTTGATATAATGTGTTAATAAAAAACTTTCATTTGATGTAACGTTAAAATAAATTTCGTTTAATTAATAATCAATAATAATACAATTAATACAACAGGAAAAACCCTGAAGCATTGAGGCCTGGATTTGAGACCAGTTTAATATTATTTTTAATTGCAATAAAAAGTCTTTATTAATTATCACAAATATATTAACAAGAATATTGTTTAGAATATTTTTCTGTAGAGCTCGACAGCAAAGTCTTCACTATGCCTTATATTCTGTGCAAATGTATATATTTTATGAACTACATTCTCACATACTTTATATTACAGCATATTTAACAATTTATTTAAAATACATTGGTGTAAGCAAGGTCTACATTAGGGCTTTAACACAATGGCACTACATGTATCTGTTCAATGCTCAAATCTGCATTTGGATTTAAACACAAAGTGGGTGTGGCCTAAATAGAAAGGCTTTTTTAATTTAAATCAGAGTCCTAGCATGGTGTGTGTGAATTCTGGATCAAACAGTTCCTCAACCCACCACTTCAGTTCAACCGGAGATGTGTACGGGACTGTGATTTTAATCCTACTTGCATAGTTATTATTTTTGGTTGTTCCTGCTTGCCATATTTTTTTTTTAATGAACAATAAACAAACTAGTCAGCTAATTTAAACCACCATCACCCTGACCAGGACATCACATCTGATCAGCAGGACCCCAGTCTCAATGCACACCTCTAATCTCAACTAGACTTCTTTCTAAAAGAAGGAGAAGACAAAAGGACAGTGCACCTCCTATTCATGTTCATTTTTGTATCTGTATAGAACACATTATCTTACCATTCTGAATAATATATTCATGTATGCTTATGTCTCTAATATATCATAATATAATATACACTGATCAGCCATACCATTAAAACCACTGACAGGTGAAGAGAATAACATTGATTATCTCTTTACAGTGGCACCTGTGAAGGGGTGGGATATATTAGGCAGCAAGTGAACAGTCAGTTCTTGAAGTTGACGTGTTGGAAGCAGGGTAAATGGGCAAGCGTAAGGATCCGAGCGACTTTGACAAGGGCCAAACTGTGATGGCTAGACGACTGGGTCAGGTCTTGTGGGGTGTTCCCGGTATGCAGTGGTCAGTAACTACCAAAAGTGGTCCAAGGAAGCACAACCGGTGACAGGGTCATGGGCACCCAAGGCTCACTGATGCATGTGGGGAGCAAAGGCTTGCCCATCTGGTCCGATCCCACAGAAGAACTACTGCAGCACAAATTTCTGAATAAGTTAACGCTGGCTATAATAGAAAAGTGTCAGAACACACAGTGCATCGCAGGTTGCTGCGTATGGGGCTGCGTAGCCACAGACCGGTCAGAGAGCCCATGCTGACTCTGTCCACTGCCGAAAACACCTACAATGGGCACGTGAGCATCAGAACTTGACCATGGAGCAGTGGAAGAAGGTGGCCTGGTCTGATGAATCACATTTTCTTTTACATCATGTGGATGGCCAGGTGCATGTGTGTTATTTACCTGGGGAAGAGATGGCACCAGGATGCACTATGGGAAGAATGTAAGCCAGCAGAGGCAGTGTGATGCTCTCGGCAATGTTCTTCTGGGAAACCTTGGGTCCTGCCATTCATGTGGATGTTACTTTGACACATACCACCTACCTAAACATTGTTGCAGACCAAGTACACCTCTTCGAGGCAATTGTACTCCCTAATGACAGTGGCCTCTTTCAGCAGGAGAGAGTCAGGATGGTTTTATTGCTGTGCTGCATGGCTGGTAGAGTGAAAACATGTGTTTCCTAACACTGATTGCTCCTCATGGTCTAAACTGGTGCTGCACTTCATTTTCCTGGTCAGATCATGAGATCGACTGAGAGTTTGGGTGGAAGATAACATAACACTTGTACATGTTGGTACAGCTAAAATGTCCAATTGTAAGCGGGCTGAATGTCTTTGTGCAGGATCTGAAAGTCATACTGTTCTCTTCGATCTGTGGTGCTGCTGAGAGATAGATTAATCGTCATAGATAATGCACATACCCAAACTGTGTGTAACGCTAATCTTGATCACAGTAATGGTGTATTAATGTTCCCAGTATAGCTCGAAAGCACAGTCTAGAGGATACAGATGCAGAACTACCAGTAATCATTAATAGCCAGCATGCTGTGAAAGAGCCATTAAACACCACCAACATGCTACACTTTAGCTATTCTGGTTATTTACTGGATTTTATGGATGATATAGTCTCTGCCAGGTAGCAAAGCGATAATGAAGTAGTTTATATGCTGGCTTATTATCTAAGCTCTCGTACACAGATGGTGTACAATATGGTATTATGGTATTATTATTTATTTTTATGGCACTTCTTCAGTAGTAAGAAAGAATGATGGTCTCCTACGATTAAATATTGATTATAAATATTATAGAAAACATCTTAAGGTCATGTACACACTTGCATTTTTTTTCCATATATGGGGCCTTTTGTTTGCATTGAGAGTTCAGTACATTTGGTGATGTGTAAAAGCTGTTTTTGAGCCAACCAATTTAGAGACCCAGTCACCGGTCCACTTGAACACGGTGGACTGGGGCTCACTTCCAATGAACTGTGGTGCCATCTGTATCATATGGGTAAGCTTTGCCAAGTAATTACTTCAACTTGTTCTCCTGACTTCCTGTTTCAAGTTTCATGATGGCAGGGAAGGGTTGGTCTAGTCAGCGGAGACAGAGCACCTTACTGATGTATTAAACTGGACTTTCACCTGACTGGAGCTCTGTAATGAGCTCAGCTTTGTGGTGTGCTGCTTGCACTGAGAGCTTCTCAAAAACTCCACATCTCATGCTGGCCTGCATGGCCAACAATCTGCTTATATAAGAGTGACTCCTTATTTGCAGGTATTCCTGTATTATCACATAGCATGCATCCAAAATGCTTCACACTTCCATCACAGTCCATTTATATGCTTTTTTGGACACGTGTACTCTCCTTTTTAGAAAGTTAAGTATCACTGTAACACTGTTACATGCACAAAGTTGAAGCTTTGCACATTAACAGCATCTTCTCAACCAGCTTCATGAGCTTCACCTTGGAAGTTTTTCCCAAAAACGTCCCAAACAATCTGAACACCTGTCGAATGCTTTTCCAAAAGTCTAAATGAAAACTACCTGTTTGGGTCAACAATTTGGTTTTAAGTTTAAAAAAAAAAGTACTACTTATTAAAATACATTTAGATTTCAGAAATACATTTCTACTTATGTATTAACTATTAATCCTAGCAACAAATTTCATCTAGCCTTTAGAAAAATGGTTCAAGAAAATGAAAAATATTCAATCTAATCTGCACAAAAGTTTGGCCTGGAGCATGTAAGTATGTGGTTTAAAAAATTTGCTCTTGTTTGGAGGGTTTGCTTGACATCTGGTGCTTTCATTTTGTAAATCCAGTGTGGTCCAGAAATTACTGCTCACACACACAAAAAAGGCTGTACCATTTTGTCCAGGCCTAAAGGAGCTTCAGAAGTGCCTTGTTGACTTTCTTCTTGACTCAGAAGTGCATTTACTTCTAGTTCCTAATTGACTACATTTTCTGTATTTAGACCATGACTACGGATTTACCCTTGCCGCATTGCCAGAGGTGCTGTAAAGGGGTGGAATGTGAAGATGATTCATGAGTAATCAGGGAGACTGAGGGAACCATATGGAACAAACATTGTCAAGGAGAATCAAAGGCCACGTGAACCTTTATGACTTTTACCCGAGAGACAATCCAAAGAACCCTTCAGTGTTCTAGTTGAAAGCTATCTCTCCAGACTTTGTCTCAGTGCCACTGTTTCCAAACTCCTGGAGCATAGCTCTTATATATAATTAGTCTCATTAAGTCCCATCTGTCTGTGCATTTAGACCCTTTGGGGTTAATATTTGGTGGCAATGTCTTGCATACATTTTGCCATTTGTCTTTTTTTGCCATTTGAACAGGCATGGGTTTGTGTGCAAATTCAAGTTTATCAGCAAAGCAGACAGATCCAAAGGGCAGAGACAAACAGGCTATCCAAAGCAAACTCAGTAACAAAGAGTCAAGCTAAACACAGCTGAATAACATACTCTCAATGATAAAGGGTTGGAAATGTCACTAGTGATGAGCTAGGAGTGAGGTGTTAAGTGTGTATTTTTACTGAATCTGTGATTTGAATAAGTGCAGGATGTGAGAGCGCAGTAACAGGCAATGTAAAGGATCAAGTGATAAGCCGTGTAAAATGGAGTTTGTGTTTACAGATGGCATTGACATGGCACCATTCTGATCCTTGTTACCATGCCTCTATTGGTTTTAACCTTTGCAATGGACTCTGGTGATGATTTTTTTTCGGGGAAATAAAGGGCCAATACAAAACCTTTTGGGAATGCATTCTGAAAGAGTGAGCTGATACCTTTTTTTTTTTCTTTTTTGCTTTTTTGAAAACAAAATTGGCTCAATGCCTATTAGGTAAAATGATTACTGAAGTCTACAGTTATGCTGATTGAATCACTCTGGTCTCCAAGAGATCATGTAACAAAATTAGCTTGGGTCAATGAAGTATTTGATTGGTTCTTTAGATGGTTACAGAGATACAGAGATACAGGGTATGGAAAAAGATATTTGAAGATAACCCTCGTTTCCAAAGGAAGTCAGTACCAGTCCAGATTGTTTTCTGAAGGATCTTTAATCTCTGTCACTCAAATCCACTCATCCTTTCACTTTAAATGCTGAGAAGATGGGAAACTAATTGTAGACAAAGATCCAAAAGTCAGAGCTTGTCTCCTGGGTGTAATAGGCACCAAACCAGTAATAAAAAGAATTGGACAGAAGAATGATACTGATTCATCTTACTTGCTCACTCAGTAAAACATTAAATCACTCTTTTGTGCACTCTTAATACCTTTTCATGTATTCCCATTAATTCAAGGTAGTAGAAAATATTTACAACTTTTAGGAGTCCAGAACTTGCTTGCCAAATCTAAACAAATCTATGAAATTCTCCAGAAACTGTCTTCCTTGATGACTTACACGAAGTCAGAAAGAATGCCATGTTTTCTGTCCTAATCCTTCTTGACTGCTGCCATTGACACTGTGAATCACGAGATCCTCCTCTCCACTCTCACAGACTTAAGAATTGGGGGCTATGTTCTGACCTGCTTCTCATCATACTT
>CM040980.1:1621339-1646244 GCA_022985145.1 Pangasius djambal
TTTTATTACTTTTTAAGTATGCTAATCATTGTTTGTTTTTTACTTTATAAGGTATGCTAGTCTGCTTTTATTACTTTTAAAGTATGCTAATCATTGTTTGTTTTTTACTTTATAAGGTATGCTAGTCTGTTTTTATTACTTTTAAAGTATGCTAATCATTGTTTGTTTTTTACTTTATAAGGTATGCTAGTCTGTTTTTATTACTTTTAAAGTATGTTAATCAGTGTTTGTTTTTTACTTTATAAGGTATGCTAGTCTGCTTTTATTACTTTTAAAGTATGCTAATCATTGTTTGTTTTTTACTTTATAAGGTATGCTAGTCTGCTTTTATTACTTTTAAAGTATGCTAATCATTGTTTTTTACTTTATAAGGTATGCTAGTCTGTTTTTATTACTTTTAAAGTATGCTAATCATTGTTTGTTTTTTACTTTATAAGGTATGCTAGTCTGTTTTTATTACTTTTAAAGTATGTTAATCAGTGTTTGTTTTTTACTTTATAAGGTATGCTAGTCTGCTTTTATTACTTTTAAAGTATGCTAATCATTGTTTTTTACTTTATAAGGTATGCTAGTCTGTTTTTATTACTTTTAAAGTATGCTAATCATTGTTTGTTTTTTACTTTATAAGGTATGCTAGTCTGCTTTTATTACTTTTAAAGTATGCTAATCAGTGTTTGTTTTTTACTTTATAAGGTATGCTAGTCTGTTTTTATTACTTTTAAAGTATGCTAGTCTGTGTATTTTTTATTACTTCATAAAATAGCTCTCGGGTTTATACACAGCTTTAAATTATGTTTCTCAGGCGTAATGTCATGGGATTGATAAAAAGATATTTTTTAACCAGTATCGCTGCATTGTATTGCAATATGATGTGTTTTCAATGTAATAAAGAGCTAAAATAAAATCTAAAAATAAAAAATGAACATCTGCTTACTAATTGTATTCACTATTTTTAGTAAACGATAAACGCGCTTCTTTGTTTCAGGACTCTCCTCTCTTCTATGAAGTAAAATGGCAGAGATTAACTTCACCTATAGGGGGCATACACGAGCCATGCAGTGATCTCGGAGCGATGTCAGTGATCCCTTTTTGTTCGTCATTTTCCCATACTCCCTTCCTACCCTCATTGAAAGGGAGCGCAAATGCAATTTAGCTGAAAGGAAGGACAATTAGAGGCTGTTTGGGGATTTTATGACACATCTTTGGTTTCTTGAGTGCAGTGAGTGCACAGCTGTGGCTAAATTAAGCCACCGGAGGTTTCTGAATGGAAGAACACACACCTCACACTGTTTTTGTGCATTCACTGTCATGTGAAACTGTTACACTTTTATAGACCTAATAACCAACAAAGACGTATATGTGTCCATCCTGCTGCCTCTAATGTACATGTTGTGTACAATGAATTGATTTTTCTTACTAAATAAAGCCAGTTATTTTAGTGAGGGTGATTTTTGAAAAGATAAATTATGGCAATTCTCTCTAGCTGACAGTGAGTGTCAGTTAAAATGCAAATGATAATAATACGCCATAACATTATGCACACACACATATGTAACAGCAGGAATATTCATATTCTAAGGAAAGATCAGGGCCATAAGTATTTGGACAGTGACACCATATTCATAATTTTGCCTCTGTACACCACCACGATGGGTTTGAAACGGAGAAATCAACATGAGATTGATGTGTAGACATTTTCACAGGCTCAAAAGTAATTGGACAAACTAACATAATCATAAATATTAGGATTCTTTTTAATACTTGGATACTTGCAGTCGATGACAGCCTGAAGTCTGGAAACCATGGACATCACCAAACGCTGAGGTTCCTCCCTGGAGATGCTGTGCCAGGTCTTTACTGCAGCCGCCTTCAGCTGCTGCTTGTTTGTGGGTCTTTCTGCCTTCAGTCTTGTCTTCGGTAAGTGAAAAGCAGCTCTACTGGGTGGAGGTCAGGTGACTGACTCGGCCATTTAAGAACACTCCATTTCTTTGCCTTATGGACCTGACTATATATGTATAGCACCCTAAAGGGTTCCTGGGTTTGTCATGCTGGAGAAACCCATACAGCTTCCACAGGGAACTCTAGAGCGAAGGGGTTTCCTTTCACAAATGGCTCCTAGTAGGAGAAGGAACCCTTCTGGAACCCTTTAATTTATAATTTATAGAGCAGTTTTCCTTTTTGGGTTCAAAAGCTTAAAATGTTTTACATATAAGCATGTTCTGGGAGGAATATATGTATTCTGGAATGTTTTAATCATGTTTCCAGATCATGATTGGAAATCTGATTTTCCTGAAGAGTCGTAGGATCGATTTTGGACTCTTTTAGCAAATTGTTTTGCCAATGATGGGGTGAGCTGCAGGAAAATATAATAACATAGGCAAGATGAACAACTATAATACTGCATTAAGCTCTGCGGAGGCTAATGCTAACTAGATTAAGGTTTGTTTGTTATTTGTTAGGTAGGACCAGGCAGGAATCTGCTGCGTGGATATATGTCCATACTTGTATAGTTATATATTTATACAATGAAATAATGGCGTAAAGTGCACATTGTGGTGTTCAGTGATCTAATTACTGCAGCTGATGCAGTGAGACGAGCGATAGAAGGAGAGGTGACGGGAAACGAGCCAGATATTATAGTGGTGTTGTGGGTTCTAGTCTTCTGAGGACAGTTTCAGTTTTATGACTGAGAGAGAGAGAGAGAGAGAGAGAGAGAGAGAGAGAGAGAAAGTAGGAGAGAGGGAGAGAGAAATAATGAAAGACAAGGAGCCAAAGAGAGAGATAGGGAGAGAGTGAAAGATGGCAAGAGAGAGAAAGACAGAGAGAGAGACAGAAGAAATGAAAAGACCCAGATAGACAGACAGACAAATCAATAGACAGATAGATAGATAGATAGATAGATAGATAGATAGAAATAGGCATCATAGGCATCTCTTCTGTTCGTTATCAACATTTCTCTTTCGCTCTCTCTCTCTCTCTCACACACACACACACACACATTCTCATCTGCTCTCCTTCCCTACATCGCTCCATCCCCTCCTCTCTCTCTCTCACTCTCTCTCTCACTCTCTTTCTCTCTCTCTCTCTCTCTCAGTATCACGTGTGTTTCTCTCTGAATGAGAGTGAAGCGTGAAGCTGCCTCATTCCTCAGGGCTTTCAGCTCATCCCGGATCTTGCTCTCTTTCTTTCTCTCTCTCTCTCTCTCTCTCAAACATACACACACACACACACACACACACACACACACAGAGGCAAGCAGGGGGGCTTCCTCTGTCCCAGACACGCTGTCTGCCTCTCTAGTCTGGGACAGGAGAGTGAGAGAGTGACGGGAGAGCACGGTAGACAGAGAGAGGAGGAGAGAGGAGGAGAGTAAAACCATGCTTCTGCATTCACGGGCATCAGCTCAAGGTTGAATGAGGGAAGAGATGGAAAACAGAAACAGAGAGAAGAGAAGGACGAGGAGCTGAGGCGAAAGAGCACAGCGTGCCTGTCTTCATTCGTTCGAAGAGGATGCTGTTGCTGCTGCAGAGCTCTTTCTCTCTCTCTCTCTCTCTCTCTCTCTGTCTCTCTCATCTGTCCATACTGAGGATGCTCCGCTAACCGTCATCTCCGCGGTTTAGCGTGAAACCTGCAGCGCCTCCTGCGTGCTAGCTTCAAAAAATAACGTTGCTGGATTTATCACACTTTTCCAAGGAACGTCTCAGGTATGCTTTCCTTTCTTCATCCCTTCCTTTTATTCTTCCTTTCTTCCTTTGATTCAAGCAGCTCGTGTCTTCTTGTTGCTTCGACATCATCTGGAATTTCTCACGCTGGATGTGTGGCTGCACTGGAATGACACTAAGATTTATTACAGAATAATTCGGAACAGTTCGGAAAGGATTAATGTCATGCATGTCATTGTTGCGTGCAATTTCTCACTGTTGCATGAGACACATCTATGTGGTTTCATGCATCTCACACACACACATACACACACACACACACACACACACACACAGGCGACCATTCGTGTGTTGTCAAGGGGTCAAATTTCAATGCTGCGAACCTCCACTGGAGAAATCCTCCTGATCCAAGGGAAATGTCACGTATATATCCGGCATGAGCGATATGTATTATATACACACAGAGGAATTAGCACGCGTTCGGCTGAGTACTCAGGCTCGGTTGACACCCTGGGCGGCCATGATTGTTTTGGTTAATTCATGGAAGTGGATGAGGAAGTAAAAGGTAGTAATTGGATGCTTGATTGGAGGCGAAATGGGAAGGAAGAGGACGGAGGGAGGGGGTACTCGGGGTGACGCCAGAATGGAAGATGAGCAAGAAGTCGTAAAGGGTAGTAGTAGGTGGGTGGGGCTCGTCTTTCTCTTTCTTTTCCTCTCTCTAGTCTCTGGAACCTCTTGCTTTTTGGCAAATATTTAGAACACTGAGTTTATTTTAAATATGATTTTGATAGTTGTGGCGTATAAGACATATAAGGCTCTTAAAGATGTAAATCCAGAGTGGTTTTAAGGCTATCCATGTGACAAATGTTTTGCACAAACCCATGCACTTGTGATTCAAGGATAAATCCTGATACTTCTCTGCCTTTGGCTAGTTTACTCAAGAAGAGGGGAAAAAAGAAAGAGAGGAAGAAAGAGAAAAGGAAGAAGGTCTAATGAGCTTTACTTTTATTGGAACTGTTGCACAGCAGTCAATGGCAATAAATCAGAGTGTCTGCACTGAAGGACCAAATTCCTTACCAACTGAGAAACACATAAACAAATTAATCAGTCTGGTAACAAAATTAGCGCCCATTATAAATCTTGTTTCAAGGGTTTGAAAAAAAAATTTAATTCTTAAAAGGAGTTTGGATTTAATACTGTAAAACTGGAAAATTGTGCCTGTTAATGGATTAATGCTGCTTTTCCAAAAAATAAATTTGTTCACCAAAAAAGTTTTTGAGTTAATAACCATGATCTGATTTTCCTCCAAGCTTAGATCTTAAACCTTTCACTCAAATCATGCTTAGACCCTAAACCTTTAACTCAAGACATGCTTATATCTTAAACCTTTTACTCATTGTGCTTAAACCTTAAAACGTTTACTTCAGTCAAGCTTAGAACATAAACCTTTTACTTGAGCCATGCTATTTGAAATCTTTCACTTTCTTTTAAGAGTTTGAAGAGCTTTAGTAAACATTGGTATGAATACATGTTCTCCCTGTGTCCATATAGGTTTCCTCTAGGTTCTTCAGTTTTCACCCACTTCCCAAAAACATGTGGGTAGGTGGACTGGTGACTCAAGGCAATATGTGTGTATGGTGCCATAAGATGGACTGGTACAGTATCCAGGGTGTATTCCCGATTCATGCCAAGTGTTCACTGGATAGACTCTGGATCCACCCTGACCCTGACCAGGATAAATCGCTTACTGAAGATAAATGAATAAATGAATTCCGGGAGTTAGTGCAGCACCTTGTAGTAGTATTGGGCTTTAGAGGAACAATATATTATGATCATTTTGTTTCATTGTGACATAATGATATTTCTTTTTCTCTTTACAGACACACAAGGCTATCTGTGAAGAAGACGCTTGGATTTCTTCTGCTTTAAGGATATACAACATTTTTTGCTTGGCACAACAGCTTCTAAGGGCATATGTCTCTTTTCTCTTCTTTTATCCCTCAGGGTTAACTTTAAAAAAAAAAAAGTGGTTTTGGTCTGTTGGTTGTTTATCCCCGCTGGATTTAACACCAGTTCTTCATTGCTGCATTTGGAATGCAAACACGCTAACCTATTGCCCTCCATGGTTTCTGCCCATGTAAAAAAACTATCGTCTTACATTTTTAAGATTTGCAAAGGAATGTTTACAAAGAAACTGGCAAATACCACAAAAAAGAAAGAGAGTAGCGAAAACAAAAAAGATCTTAAGATATCCCCTGAACTGCATGCTCGAAATCAGACTTTTTCCACCACATTTAAAAGCACAGTTAAAAAGATATCTAAATGTTCTTCTGCACGCAATCTATCTATTGAGGAAGACGACGGCAGGAACGACTGCTCTTCCCTTTCTCCCACATTCAGTTACCGTGTAGCAATTGCTAATGGACTGCAAAAGAATGCTCTTCTACTGAACAATAATGAATTTCATGAAGTGTTATCCATTGATAGCAGTTACACTGACTCTTTAAACGAGGCCAAACTTGTCCATAGATTCGATGAACAAAAAGCTTACACAATGCCAGTAAGAAGGAATAGGAAGAGTATGATTAGTTTGGCACCTTCTGATGGCAGCTCAGAGGGCGAACGTGGAGAGCGAAGCAGTCTCCACGCTCTCCGACTAGGTGCTCTGAAAAAGCTTCGAAAATGGAAGAAGAGCCAAGAATGTGTTTCTTCAGATTCCTCAGAGGCTAGCACCTGGAGAAAGACACTTGGCATTAGGAGCAAGTCTCTGGATCGGGCTGGGAGGCAGCAGAAAACAACCACCCTGGAACCAGGATCCAGCTCCACAGGCTGCATCAGTCAGACCCAAGATGTCATGGAAATGATCTTCAAAGAGCTTCAGGGAATCAGCCAGATTGAGTCGGAGCTTTCAGAGCTTAGAGGGCATGTTAATGCTTTGAAAAGCTCCATCGATGAGATCTCCAGCAGTGTGGAGGTGGTGCAGAGTGAAATTGAGCAGCTCCGCTCAGGATTTGTGCAATCCAGACGAGAGACACGAGACATTCATGACTACATCAGGCAGTTAAGCCACCAGACCAACAAAGCTACTTTGAGATTCCTAAACGTGCCTGAAGAAAAATTTGAAAGAACTGAGGAACTCATTTATCACATTTTAAAAGAGAAAATGGGTTTTGCTGAAGCACACAAGACATTTAAAATTGAACTTGCCCATCGATTGGGACAACAAAGAGAATGTTCAAGTGCTAAACCTCGTCCTATTATAGTTATTTTTTCAAATCCTCAAGACAGGGATTTAGTTTTGAAAAAGTGTTATAAGCTCAAAGGCACTGGAATTTCAATCTCAACGGATAGTCTTGCACAAGAGTCAAAAGACAAGAAAGATCGGGGGATGACCTCTTCTCAGACCTATGAAAGCATGGACATGAAACTGTCAAGTGCCAAAGACAAGGCCGAGAGTGATGACTGGGACTCAATGGACAGTGATAAAGAACTAGATGAATTAAACAAAAACAAATATGCAATTGTGCCCAAACCACCTCAGAAAACTAAATCTGACAAAAAAAAGTCTCATGATCACAGGCGGTCTACAGATGACACCACATACTCGGTGCATTATGCTGATGATGCTGTTTATGATGACAAGCAAAACAAATCTTACTATTCTGACATGACTCCAGGATGGCTCTCCCAGAGTGATTACTCCACTCCTAAGCTCAGTCGCTCAGAATCTGACTGCTCCAAACTATGCCCATCTTACTCTGAAGATTTCTCTGAAAGCCAGTACTTTAGCAGAGTTAATGGATGCTCCCTGCTCTCTTCATCAGATCAGGAGCTCTGGCAGCGTAAACAGGAAGACATGGCTTCTTCCTGGTATGCAAGCCCACCCAGTCAAACTCTCAGTCAGGAAAACCCGCCGTATGTGGAGCACAATGAAGTTGAGACCACTGAAACCATTGACAGTGGTGTCAGTAATGGTGTGGTGTGTATATCAGGGGACAGAAGTCACTATAGTGGTTCTCAACTTTCTCTCCAAGGTGACCTTTCACCTTGGAAAGACTGGCATCACCTTGAACAAGGAGCCGACTCAGGCTTGGATGCCTCAACTGAACAAAATATAGTATCCGAAATCAGTAGCCCATTTGACCCTGCTGCTAACCCTGGTTTCCCTGAAAAAATTACAAAATGCCTCGAGGTCGATTTGCAGTTTGAAGGTGAGACCTTTTTGACATTTGACAGTACACCTGAGACAACCCAAGAACCAGACATAGAGTCTGAGTTACAACCTGAGCTGGAGCCTGAACCAGAACCTGATCCAGAACCTGAGATAGAAGCTGTAATAGAACCAATGCAAGTGCAAATACCTGTGCCAGAACCAAAACCAGAAAAGAAGCCTAAGACCAAGCCGAAAACACAATACAAGCCAGAGTCTGCCCCGCAGACTCTGCAACGACAGGAGAGTAAGGGGAACCAACTCCAGCAGAACCAAAAGTCTTCCAGTATGTACCGTAGCCAAAGTGAGATCAGGGCTGAAAAGGTTGAAGAGGTCCCCAAATCCTGGAGCAGCAGGCTGAGCATAGACTTGTCTGAAAAAACTTTCAGCTTTGGAGGCTTTGGCTCCACCTTACAGAGGGCCAAATCAGCTCTGGAAGTTGTCTGGAATAAGGGATCTCAAAGCTCCAGTGCTCCTGCTGAAGAGCCAAGTACTATCCCATTTATAGGCCGGTTCAGGACTATGTCTCAGTCAACAGCCAACGATTCCAGCACCACTATTGACTCTGATGTCTACAATGAACCCTTCTACTACAAAGCTGATGAAGATGAACAAACCACAGAGCAACCTGTGGACAATGAGACACATTATGTTGAAGTGATGGAGCAGGTTCTAGCCACTCTCGAGAACAGAACAAATGCCAATGAGGCAGAGGAGGAGTACCAAGAAGATGAGTACGAAGTCTCACAAGACTATGACATTTTGCAAGAAGGGAACCCAGTTTTGGAATATGACTGCAGCTTAGATGAGCAATATGATGAAGAATACAGTGAGGACTATGATGAAAACCAGATGACCGAGGACAGGGAGGAGTACGAGGCCATGATTGAATACATAGAAGAAACAGAGGAGGCTGATGAACAAGAGGAGGAAGAAGCAGAAGTTGAGGCAGAGTTGCAAGACATGGCACAGGCACAAGGAGCAGAGAAGGACAAAGAAATTGTGACTCAGGAAGACGAAAACAAAAATGTCACAGAAACTCCGGCACCAGTGGAAGAACCAGCGCCCAAGAAAAGGACACGACCAACGTTTAAAGAAGCTGCTTTGAGAGCATATAGGAAGCAAATGGCTGAGCTTGAGCAGCAGATTCTGGCTGGAGGTAGGGACTTGCTCATTTGACCTCCAGATAAGTATTTAATACAGATGCAGGTTTTATGATATGATAAGCAATAATGATGGCTTAGAAAGAAGGTTCCTTTTGTTTTCATCTAATTTGGTAGGATGCACTTTGTGGTCAGACTACATGATTCTAAACCACAATGAAAGTAAAAAGCAGAAAGAAGGTCACTGACTAAATCATGTCTGAGTGGCTATGCTTTAATTCTAGAAACCTCAGATTATTTTGAAGGCTTTGAAGGTAGTCTGGGAAAGGGCTAAACATTGACTGCAGCTGTTTGATGTGGAAGATGATATTGGGCCTTTTAAATTTGCTATTGATTTATGTGTGTGTCTGTATGTGTGTTGTGGTGGCGGGGATAGTGATATTTTGCTACTGTTCACCGAGATGAAAATATGAACATACCATTGCATTTCACATATAAAGCATTTAGTCCATTTGAATGGAACCCTGGTATGTTCTCCCCCTTGGTGTGGTTCTTCAGGCACGTGAGGACACAGCAATCAAACTCGGGTCCAAGAGCATCTTGGTCCACTTCCAAGTAAACTCTAGTGCTATTTGATTGCAGCAAGAAAACAACCTGACTGTGAATCAAACATGTTATATGTTTTGGGTTGCAGCTTGTTTTTGTAGATCTTGTAGTTGCTAAACTGAGCCGCGAGGTGCAAACTGAGCCAAAGGACAGAGTTGTAGAGCAGCAAAATGTGTTCTCGAGATTTGGACCGACAAACAAAAAGAAAAAATAAGCGTGGGATATGATACATAAACCTTTTAAGCTAGTCATTTACATACTTATCTAGTCATTCATTTAGTGTTGGCTTGATGATTTTTGTGATTGCTATACATACATGTTAAAGGTTTGTTTTCAGCCCTTTGCCAACATTTTCTCTTTTTTTGTTTGTTCAATTATGTGTAGTGTGAAACCAAAACAAACCAAAAGCTATCAATTTTGCTTTGACTTGAACTTAGCAAATGGACTCATAGGTGCGAAAGCACCCCTAATTTAGTAAAATTGCAACATTCCATTCATGCTTTTCATTGATTTAGTGATTACTACTGAGAAAACATATTTAATGGGTCATCTGGTAGGTCATAATCAGGCTCAGTGGTTTCCTTTCAGCCACAGATAGACTAGTATCTGAATGCAATGGCTGACTACTTTGTGTGAGTATAACAAACTTGACAGTATGCTTTGGTTTAGAGTACTTGAGTGGTGTGGAGTTTATTACAGTCAATCTAGGCAACAGGGGAATTTCCGCCCTGCCTTACTCACTCTACAATCTGCCAGCTCTTGACCTAGATGTGAGACATACATTCAGAAGGCACAGTGACTTCACACTGCACGCTCTCATCCCCGGCAAGAAGAGTGATGGAATACTCTTCTGTTTTACAAATCAGACCCCCATCTTCACTATTAACTCATATTTCCATTAGTGGAAAATACATCTAACTCAACTCATTCAGGACCTGATAATTAGTTGAAGAGTGGGTTATGAGTACCTGGGTATTTTAGAGCAGGCACAGCATCACAATAAACTCTCCAGTGTTCAGTTAGCTCATGAACAATTAAACTTCGATCAGGGGGAGATTTGGGTTTTTGTAGGAGTTCATTTAGCATAAGTGGATGTATGCTGATTAAAAGGTGCAGTCCTTTAGCCTACCAAATGGGTAAAAGAGAGGAACACACACCTGCAAAGATGGCTGTGGATGTTCTTCCTCAGATAGAGCTCTATGGCCCCTGATGGTTCCCTCCCACATCCCCAAAACAGCCAGTAGGTGGATTGGGGAATATAAATTGACCCTAGGTGTGAACGAGTGTTGACATGTGTGTGCACAATGCTCTGCAATGTATATATGTGTATACTCACCTTGCGTTTAGGGTTCCTGGGATAGGCTATGGATCCACTATGCCCAGAATAAAGCACTTACTAAAGATGAATGAATGAGAATAGGTCTGTAATGGTACAAGTCACAAATTTGCTTCATTCCATCAGATTCTTCTGAAATTAGACTCAGCAGTTAGGGCTCTGGACTATTGATTGTAAGGTTGTGAGTTTGAAGCCCAGTACTACCAAGCCTGAGCAAGACCCTTAACCCTCTGCCAAATGAGTATAATTAGAATTTATGCCAGCATTAATAATAATAATAATAATAATAATAATTGATAAGTCTGTGAATGAACAAAAGTTTCCATTGTCCAATGCACAATACTTCTTGTATAGGTGACAAAAACTTCTTGCATATCTGACAAACAGTGTTCACTCCTGATGTGTACTTTGCAAAGAGTTGGGAAGGAGTTGGCATCTTAGAGCACCTTTGTGTTTCCTCATTTACTATCAGTTGCCTTATAATTATTTTAACGAGGCCCTGTGACTCATCTTGATGGCAAACCCAGCCCAGCTTGAACTCTAAAAAAGATTAATGCTAATCCCTGAAGTTGAGGAAGCACTGATTTATTCACTGGCAACAAGAGCAACCACGTTTGAAAACTCTGAACTCTGCTTCTGCCAGTGGCTGTCGTTTAGCAGCACTGTTTTTCCTCCTCATGTGGCAGCTAATTAGAGCAGGAAATAACATACAACTCATGGCTGATAGAAAGAGACGGAGAGGAGGAAAGGTGGAAACCCAAGACGTGAGAAAATCTAAGAGACAGTATTAAAGCTCTTCCACACATTTGAAAAGCATTTTTTGCAGCAAGGTCTCAAAGGAATTGTTCTTCTTGCGGGGATAATCATCACTCAGCTGCTACTGCATTCAGATGTTAATCCACACTCCCAAGGGCATTCACTAACCAGGTTAGACTTGCTCACAATATACAGTCCTTTCCGAAAGTATTGGAACAGCAAGGCCAATTCTTTTGTTTTCGCTATACACTGAAGACTTTTGAGTTTGAGATCAAAAGATGAATATGAGACGTTTGATCAGAATTTCAGCTTTCGTTTCCAACTTATGTGCTGGTTCTTCTTTTACCTGTTTATGAACTAGTGCTTTTTCCCAATTTCTTATTCAAAAAGGCAATGTTTTCTCGAAACACCAATCGTGTGTAGAGTTTTAGCACAAGCCACAAGACTAAGTACACTCAAGTGATCACTGGCTAACTTACAGCCAATTAACGGCAGGGTGTACTGTGTATATGTATGGTCTACATATACGGTGTAAAAAAAAAAATACGGTGCTCGGCAAAAAAAAAAAACAAAGCAGAACTGCACCATATACAAAATTATTTTATTAAATTCCATTGAATATTAAATAGCCTATAACTAGTGATGGATGGTCTGGATATTGAATTGTAGGGCTAAAACAAATTTTGCACCATTCACACTTTCTAATTTGTTTCAAACTTGTGTTTCAAGTCTGCAATCATGCTCTGTCTCTTCCAAAGAGCAAGCATTGTAAACATTGTGTAATTTATGTATGCTTAGTCAGTTTCTCCTCCAAAGGCATTTTTTGGGGGAAAAAAAAGAATTAATTTGTTTATGTCCATGTTTATAGTGCAAATTAGCAGGAAAAAAAATGAATCAACAAAAAAAGGTAAATGATAAGCTACTAGCAGCCAAGATGGCTAGCTAGAAGAAACTTTGACCTCTGATAACCCCAAGGCGAGGACCTAAATCAAGCAGCAAGAGTCATTCAGCCAAAAAAGTTTGGTTTAGTGACAACAGTTAAACATGGGGTTTTTAGCGTGTAAATACATAAATATTATTAAAATTTAAAGGATTTAACGTTCTCATACAAAGTTTTCATACAAATTGATAACACTGGACATGACAGACATTAGAAATTAGAAATGATGTTCATGTTGACATTAAAGATTTGGTCAATTGCAACCTTTTCACTCCCATTTTACAGCTGAAGCTTTTATCCAAAGTGACTCACATTAGTCAATTGCAGCAGCAGTGCCCTGAACGCTTAAAACCTTCATTCAAGAGTAAATCAACAAGGGTCAAGCTCCTGACCTTTGACCTCTTGCAGTAACACCTTTGCTGCTAGAAAGATAATGAGATTTTTCAATGGGGAAGTGCAAAAAGGTCATTATGCTTCAGAGAACGGAAAAGAAGTGGTGGCTTTAGGAATGTTGTACATTTGGGAATACAAAACCTTTAATACGTAATCCATCCTGTTAACGGACATAACTGATGTTCGGGAGAAAAAAAACAAGCCTGCAATTCTATCTCCATCCCTGTTAACTTCTTGGAAATTCCCAAATAATTGGAAAGTAACAAGGTACAATTACTTTGTTACTGTATTTAAGTCTGGCACACTTTTATACATTACAAAAGTTCAGCTAGTACTTAGAACTTTTACTTCCTACATTTCTAAGGAAAATTTAGACTCTTTAAAACTTTCTACTCACTTCATTTTCCAACATCACTGCATTTCTTTTGAATCATATATTTTTGTAAAATCATAATACAACTTTTGCTTTGTGGAGCTGGCCTAAATTCCTCAACAAATCTAAACTTTAACAGATGTGACCATGAGAATGAGCACTAATATCACTGACTATAACCCGAAGGTCGTGGGTTCGAGTCTCGGGTCCGGCAGGGATTGTAGGTGGGGGAGTGAATGACCAGCGCTTTCTTCCACCCTCAATACCACGACTGAGGTGAGACCCTTGAGCAAGGCACCGATCCCCCAACTGCTCCCCGGGCGCCGCAGCTAAAAAGGCTGCCCACTGCTCCGGGTGTGTGTTCACGGATGTGTGTGTGTGTGTTCACTACCGTTTGTGTGCACTTGGATGGGTTAAATGCAGAGCACAAATTCCGAGTATGGGTCACCACACTTGGCCACAAGTCACTTCACTTCACTTATAATCTATCTGCTGCTATGTACACTTTGTATTTATATCATTCTTGGGTGAAATTGGTTTTTCCCTGCTTGCAATCTAACATTAAAAAAAATCTTGATTAACAATTTCATTGTCCAGAACAGATCAAAACACAGTTAGTTGTGATAGTTGTGTGTCATCGGCATAGTGATGACAGGAGAAACCTGGTGACAGTGATTTAGTATACAGGGGGAACAAGAGTGGACTGAGTACTGACCCCTGAGGGACTCCTGTAGTAACGCTGTGAGGTAATGAATCTGAATCTATACATTTTATGCCTCCGCTTCTGAGTGGTGGTGGCATGGTGTTTTCGTGTTTCTGTCCATCTGTCCAAGATTCTCATTAGCGCAATATCTCAAGAGCAAGTGGTTGAATGTTTGTAGAATGTTTGATCATTGTAATCAGCAGATGAACTAATTAGATTTTGTTATTTATCCAAACAGGGTTCAAGGTCACAGCAAGGTCAGATGTCCGAAATAGTTTTTCCTCAATAGCTTCCTTCCTGTTTGAAGTATATTTTAAGGGTATTTCTGGCGTACACGTTAGTAACAAGAAGGACTAGACTTGTTTGCAGCCCCATAGTTGCCTTGTTCGACCTGTCTACCTTAACTTGAGTGAAGAATTTGAAGCTGTATGTAAACTTTTACCAGCTTCATTTACTTTGATATTTTGATGTTTATTTTGATGTAGTAGACACAGTTTAACTGTTGCTTATACGAAGTTGCTTGTAACTCTAGTCCATGTTCTCAAAGTGCCACATTCACTTGTAAAACACAGCTTTACACATATGTGATGTATAAGCAGTATGAGAGGAGCCATTAGCTGACAAGTTTTATGCTCTTACGATAAATGAAATAACCCAAATCCTTTAAAGATGCCACATGTACAGCACATCCACATATACGGGAACATTTCCTGTGCTGGTTGATCATAACGTCCTGGAAAAACAGAGATTGATGTTGATTTTTATTTAATATGTAATTTTTTAAAAATAAATTATTTAACACTGAAAAGGAGGGGGGGGGGGTTTATTTATTTATTTATTTAAATATTTAACACCAAATCAGAAAATTAACACCAAAATAAAATACAAAAATTATTTTGGTCTACTTTATAAAAAATATACACGTATAAAAAAAAACTATCAGAAATATCTAAGAATATTGTATTGTGAGATAATTTATTTATTTATTTATCTATCACAAATATCAATATTAGATTTCCTCAGCCCTAATATTTATATATGATTTGGAGTTTTGTAAGTTTAATTACATAGTTTTTTTTTTTAATGCACAGCATTTAATACAGTGTTTATTTTTGTAGTTATTAAATAAATATATAATTGAAATATAATTTTGTTTAAATTATAATATATATACACACAAGACAAGCCTTTGTATGTGATAAAACACAACATACAGAATGGAGCAATGGATGATTTAGCGTTTGTGGTTTTGTGTGTGTGTGTGTGTGTGTGTGTGTGTGTGTGTGTGTGTGTATGACTCACTCCTCTGGCTCACTCTGTTTGGCCCTTTCCCATCAGCCATGAATCATTATAACAGTGTGTAATTTGTGTAATTTAAAGATCAGCGCCTCTGGAAGTCTCACTACTCCAGTTAATTTTGTTGTTCCTGTCTTTTTTCTCTCCTCCTGTCACTTTTCCCCGTTGCAGACAGCGCTGCTTTGGACACACAGGTTTACATCTTTACTCTTTTCTCTTTGTCTTTGTGTGTGTGTGTGTGTGTGTGTGTGTGTGTGTGTGTGTGTGTGTGTGTGTGTGTGCGTGTGCATGAATGTGTCTTAGTCTTTTATACGTTTTTATTAGAAGCTTGTCATTTTTAATCCTTATGCTCTTTTAGAAAAAAACAAAAACAAAAACATCTGCCTCAGTTCTTTGGACGGTTAATGGTTGGTAGAATCCTCAAAAGATTCTACTTGGGATCTTTCCCAAAAACGAAACCCTGTTATGGGTTCTACATAATAGAGGCTTTAAGGGTTCTCCAGAGGGACAAACTGAAGAACGCTTCAGGAAGCTAAATGGAGTGTGGATTGATAGCACTGTTTATGTATTACTGTGAGCTAGTACTTTGAAAAGAAAGAACAGAGGAGTTTAATCAGTGACATAACTCAAAATAAATAAATAAATAAACAACGAGATAATAACTCGACTGAATGACATCTAGTGAAATAACGAGACAATAGCGAGATAATAACTGGATAATAATGACACACATTGAAAAAATGAGATGACGACAAGATGATAATGAGATAGTGATTCACAATAATGACACATATCGAAACAATGAGATGATAATGAGATAATGACGAGATAATAACTCATAAAAATGACAAATATTGAAAGTATATATATATATATATACATACACCATATAATAATCAGATAAAAAAACATATAATAACACAAAACAGTGACATATATTGAAATAACAGGGTAAGATTAATAACTCAATATAATGAAATAAAATCTTGAAATAATGAGATAATAACTATTTTTCACAACTAGCAGATCAGGATTTGTGTAGAACATACCCTATGGAGTGGAGTTTCCTCCCGACAGATGATCATTTTCCGATAACTCCAATCCGCCGATGTTTACAATTATTTATTTATTAAAGTCTGGCATGGCATACTTTTATACATTTATAGTAACAATTAATGTTGTGGAAAATCTGTGAAGAAAGTTTTTTAAATAAGTGTATACTAGTGTATAACAGTGTGGCACAGAATGTTTTGTTCCTTACATGTACTATCTACTGTACTGTAATGAAAAAAAGATAGACAATGAGTGCAGAGTGCTGATCTGGGGTCAGAATTTGACTGATATTGTGATTATGTGGAAAGTAAAGAGCTGATTTATGATCTGTGTTTTACACTCAGACACCCTGTGCATGTGAGCCGTGATGCAGTGGTGGAGTTTTTCTTCATTTCTTCTTCAAGTATTAAATTGTTCCTGTGTGTGTGTGTGTGTGTGTGTGTGTGTGTAGGGTCTGGATCCAGCCAAGCTTAGCCTAAGCACAGGAGGGTGAGTAGTAGCTTGTGTTATTACATTACACATCTATACAGCCTTAACGCTTCACGCTGTTTTGTCTCGATGCTCCAGCACGTTGGATTTAAAATAAAACAAAGACTATGACTGAAAAATGTCAACTTTTGTACATCTCTCAACACTTATATACTGAAATCACATAGCTGCTGATATTCACTGTGGAAAATAACCCCATAATTTGTAGTTTATATAATTAATCTATGATTAAAGATATAAAAAATGTTTAATGTATAGCAAGACATGCATTACGGTTCATAGATGTAACCAAAAGGTCATAGAGTGTATGTGAAGATATTAATAACCAAACAATTGCAATAAAAAGAATTGAACATTGAAGGTATGTGCTCCCCTCAACATGCTATAAATATCCTC
The DNA here is from genome assembly GCA_022985145.1 of Pangasius djambal. Classification (NCBI taxonomy): domain Eukaryota; kingdom Metazoa; phylum Chordata; class Actinopteri; order Siluriformes; family Pangasiidae; genus Pangasius; species Pangasius djambal. Next base: position 1,638,656 of record CM040980.1, read on the forward strand.
TTAAATTCTCTTGAGCTTTTATAATGATTCTACGTTGTCATTACTATTATAATTTTTTTTTTTGATATTTTTCCAAATGTTTCATGTTTAACAATGTTTCAAGATCAATTGCAAAATAGAGGGACAATTTTCTTTTTTAATCCAAATGCCAATATGAGGTGCACAAACTTTTGCTCTCAAGAGATTTCCTGAGTTCTGTCATGCATCTTTATGTTCATGAGCTGATTATTGTGCCTAGTTATCCAAATACCAGCATTTTCACTTCCTGTTCGTTTCGCAGGCTTTTTGTTTTCTTCAGGTAAATGGTCATAAATGAATGTTTGAAGAACACAGACTGGGTCAAGCTCGTGTCACACTTTGGCTCTAAACTTGCTTTAGTAGTGTGTTTACATGTTGTTGTAACAAGGGGGTGAATACTTATGCACGCCACTGTGTACTGTATATTACATTCACCTTACATTTACATATATTATCTTATATATAAAGCAAGTCAAAGACTTTTAATTAGTGAAATGTGCACAAACTTTGTGTGTGTGTGTGTGTGTGTGTGTGTGTGTGCAAGAGGATTTGTAAGTGACCTGAGGTAGCCTGCAGTGACAGCTCGGGGTCCTCTCATACCTCACTGTGTGACACCAGCAGAGAGGCATTGTGACTCCAATTTATCACTGACAAACACACACACACACACACACACACACACACACACACACACACACACACACACACCGTTTTTCACATTTTAATCATTCCAAGTTATTTCCTTTGTATATAGGATACAGTGGTGTTGCTTCTTTGACTAATCCCCTCTTTACCCGCTCACTGACTTTTCGCAGGGTCACGGTTGTTCCATATTCTTTCCTTTTTTTAAATAACGGATTTAATGTCACTCTTTGGGATGTTCACATTTTGGAAAAAACTTTTTATACCCAAATCCTGACTCATATTTTTCCAGAACTTCCGTGATGTTCATAATTAGTAAATACAGCAACAGTTCCCTTAGTGGTTCTCTGTGTATTTCTATATTCTTCTTTCTATTCTTAATCTCTATATTGCTGCTTTTTTTTCTCTCCTTCTCATCCTTTTTTTTCTTCCTCTCTGACCACCTTTCATCATTCTCTATTACCATTTTCTTTTCCACATCTTTGTCGCTCAACCACACACACACACACACACACACACACACACACACACACACGCACACACTTTCTCCCTTTTCCTTTATATTTGTCCCTGTCCATCTGCCCATCCTTTTACCAGTTCAGTGCTTCCAACACTTTGCTATCTCTCTGTCTCTCTCTCTCTCTCTCTCTCTCTCTCTCTCTCTCTGTCTGTTGTTTGCCAATGCAGTAAATTTTAGCGCCCCTGTTCGGATGTGTAATGTCGTACATGCCGCTCCATTATTATGATATTAACAGCAGCTGATTCTGTGCTCTTCCCCGGCAGAGCTGGCAGTATTCTTTACGGCATCGACAGCATGCCAGATTTACGGCGTAAGAGAACCGTTCCCATCGTCCGCGACCTGGTGAGTTCTCTGCTCCAGCACTGAGGTGTGTGTGTGTGTGTGTGTGTGTGTGTGTGTGTATTATAATGCATCCTGTAGTCCCTGAAGACTGAACAGGTTAGGTTATGAGAGATATCTGTAAAGATCATCAACAAAAAATATGAAAGCAAATGACTTCCTTTGTCCTTCCTGATGATCTGTATAAATCTATCCAATCAATTCTGCTGCGAAGTTCTCAACTGAGTACTCACAATTTGAAAAAAACACGCAGTGGTTAAGATGTTGGACTGCTGATGTTGGAAGGTTGTGAGTTCAAATCCCAGCACTGACAAGCTGCTGTTGCTCGGCCCTTGAGCCAGGCCCTTAACCCTCAACTGCTGAGCTGTATATAATGAGATAAATGTAAGTGTGTTCTGGTTAAGGGCGCCTGCCAAATGCCGTAAATGTAAATGAGCATCATAAACACTTCTGCAGCATTTTCATCTACTATTACATCAGTTTGTCCAACTACAGCTATTTACTACAGCACTTACTCAACAGCATTTCTCTATTTCTCAGCACTTCTCGAGTACTTCTCAAGAAGGCTAAACTGGTGCAAATGAGTTGACCGTTAATGTTCACTGTAAATGCTGAGACATCTATCTATCTATCTATCTATCTATCTATCTATCTATCTATCTATCTATCTATCTATCTATCTATCTATCTATCTATCTATCTATCTATCTATCTATCTATCTATCTATCTATCTATCTATCTATCTATCTATCTATCTATCTATCTATCTATCTATCTAATCAGAGGTCGACTTCCCAGTATAAAGAAATGTATTACTAAGGACGTAACCATGTATGAATACTATAATATATTATTCAAAATAAATAATGTGTTTTAAACAGATACAAATACAGATATGAATAGAAGGAGCAGCAATTTATCTTTTTAGAAAGATCAACAGAAAGGGTCACAGGGTGTCTGATTGAAACTAGAGGTGTGTATCGGGATCAGATCCTGCAGATCGCAGCAAAAACGCCAGGTTCCTTAAAGACTACATGCATTTACAGCATTCGTTCATCCTTAGTAACTGCCTGGTCAGGGTCACGCTGGTTTATATTAGACTACTAGATTGGTTATATTGTTATATTGCGTTATTATTTCAATAAATAAATAAATAAATAAATAACAGTCCTGTGCTAATCTCTGTTTGAGACCAGTTATGAACTGGAGTGATGTAGCTGAGGCTGAGGAACTGTCAGAGGCAGAAGTCACACACCATGCTGACACTGCAGACATTTTTATCTCCAGAGTTAGGCCACGCCCACATTTAGGCCACATACTCAGATTAAATCCAAATACGGATATGAATACTTGACGTTTCAGGTATAGGTAGCGTCACTCTGCCACCCACAGACATGGTGGATGAAAAATGGTCTATAAAAGTGATAAAGTGTACAATGAACCAGGAACCAAAACACATGAGTTATCTCGGTTCCTTTAGTTCCATGAGGAACAAACTGCATCTTTGTTACACAAAGAACCAAGAAGTGAATTTCATCCATTTAGTCCACATGGATCCGACTTGGTTTGTTACATGATAGTCACACTATAAACACGTGATTGTTTGTCTTGTCTGTGAATATATGTTCCTTTTATTTTTTTTTTTCACAGAATGGTTTATAAGTAATGATTTTTTATCCATTGTAAAGTCTTTTCATGTTTGTTTAAATACATTTACAGCATTTTAATATTTTTAGAGGATGTTTTTAGTATTTTTTTTTTCTATTTTTCCATAAAATTGCTTTTTTATTATAAATGTTTAACTCAGTATAAAAGTACAAGCATTGATTCTGTATTCATTTATATCTTGCATGTTTAAAAAAAAAAAATCAACACTGCCTGGGTAAGTACGGGTCGCTCTTGTGTTGTTTTGGGACTCGTGCGTGTTCTACATGCCATTCCCTCATTGGCCCATATTTATTATGGGGGATATTTTTCTGTGAGTTGTCAGATTTCCTGCGAGCCCAAAAAAGCTCAGCCTTTCATCTAGAAAGAGCTGAAGATGGAAAATAAATAAGACAAAAACGAAGCCTGAGAAATGTTGACAACTCCACCCAAAAATATATCCAAGGACTTCATTGAGTTCTGACTGAACTGTGCGTGTCCTCAAAGCGTGCAGCGGGAAAAAAATTCTCTTACCGTGCCGGATGAAATCAGTGCCGTGTGGCGCGTCGTGTCTCAGCTATCCTATCATGACTCTGTCCTCGTCTATGAACAAAGTAGCGGTCTGATTAGTTCAGGACGCAGGACAGAGAACCCAGCTGTGTCCCGATTGCGATCTCTAACAGGCATCTCGGGGTCAATGAGGGCAGAGCTTAAATTAAACCTGGCCAGCCAATTGCAATGTCGATCATGCCATTTTAGAAAAAAAAAAAATTCTTCAGGGGTTCTTTGAATCGTTAGGAACTCTCTCTGACTGTGTTGTAGCTAGAACCTATTCCTAAGGGTTCCTACAGAAGGACAAACCAAATGATCTTTGATGTACGCTCAGGTTCCATCAAGTCAGTTTTTTCTTTGGTACTTAGATTTTTTTATGTAGAACCCTACAACAAAGTAGAACCTTTAAAATGCTGGAAGTTTTAACAATCCAAAGAACCCGTAAGGAATTTTTTTTTTTTGCAAAGATTGTCATTATTAGGGTTCTACAGAGAGCCTATAAGGGTTCCGCCAGAAGGACAAACCAAACTTGATGTAAGCACTGCACGAAGGCTAAGGATATTAAATGAAATGCTAGTGCTGATGTCATCATGCTAAAAAAAAAAAAACGTTCCACAAGGGGTCTATGAGTGTTTAGTTGAAAATGGCTTCCAACAAGCAAGGGTTCTATGTTTGTTCCCTTTGGAGAACCCCCCAAAATGTCTATGTAGAACCCTACAGCAGAGTATAACTCCTTTTCTAAAGTAGAATTGCTGTAATATGAGTATTACCAGTCCAGAGAACGCTTGAATAAGTCTTCTTCTTCCTGCTGTAGGGTTCTACAACAAAGAAGAACCAAAATAGGATGCTAGACATTTTAACAATCCTGAGTAACCGTAAGGAAGTCTGATAGGGTTCTACAGAGAACCCAGAGGGACAAACCAAAGCACCCTTGACACAAGTGCTATGGTAAGCACCTTCTTCTGGGAAAACCACCAAAAAGGTTTCTATATAGAACCTTACAACGATGTTCCTTTTCAGGCAGAACCACTTTATGATGGTAGAAGCCTTAACAATCCAGAGAACACTTGAGGAAGTCTTTTATTCAAAGAGCGCCTGTGTGTGTTCTACAGTTAACATGTACGTGTTCCATTAGGGTTACTGATATCATCACATGAAAAAGGATTTCCTCAAGGGTTCTTTGAATAGTTATGGGATCTAAGCTTCCTCAAACAAGTTACAGACTATACGTGTCTAGAACCCTACTACATAGCAGAACCACTTCTTTCAAGTAGAACCGCTTTAAGATGTTAGTCTCAACAATCCAGAGGAACTCTTGAAGATTTCTTTTCTGTTGTAGGGCTCTACAGGGAACCTTTAAAGGGTACCCCAGAGGGGCAAACCAAAGAAGCCTTGATGGTTCTACATTTATCCTTTTTTCCTAAGCATTACCTCAAGCATTCAAGGAAGTGAAAAGAAATGCTTTAGTGATGTCATCACACTTATGGAAATGGGTTTCTCAAGAGCTCTTTGGATAGTTATGGTTCTTAACTTCCTAAATGGATTTGCAAAAATAAAAGGTTCCATCATGCACCCTCAAGGGTGTTTGATGGAATCATTTTGGGTTCCTTTTGGGGTACCATTAATGTCACTATGTAGAAAGAGTAGAACCACTATAGTACGCTAGAAATCTTCAAAATCCAGTGATTTTTTTTTATCTGTGGGTTCTATAGATAACTGATTTTAATTGCTGTCCTAGAGGGATAAACTGAAGAGCTCTTGAGGGTTCTAGATTCACCTTAGCTCTGTCGCTTATTTACTACGCCAAGCACTACTACGATATAAAAACGAAAAGCCTAGTGATGATGTCATTACAATAAAAAGGGTTCCTCAAGCCTTCGTTGAATAGTTAGAGCTTGTTTGCTTCCTTAAGACGTTTTAGCTGAAAGCAGATTCTTTGGATGTAAGGACGTGTCCACAATCACTCATATGTAGAACCCTACAACAGGGTTTCTTTCAAGTCTGCTTTAGGGTGCTAGAAGTCCTAACATTCCAGGTAACCCTTGAGGACGGCTTTCTCTTCTGTTGTAGGGTTTTAAAGAGAGCAACCTTAAAGAGATACAAACCTAAGAACACTCAGGGGTGTTAGATGGAATGGAGTATATGATCCAGTTTCTTATTGGCTGAACATAATGTAACATAAGCTCCGCCCCCTTTCTCCCAGGGATGCGATTTGAGTGGATTAGGACAGGTGAGGGAACAGGGTGTGTACATCAATAAAAGATTTAAAGGGACCCAAAGCTTCTCTTAAGGCCGTTATGTGTTAATTAAGTAAAATTAACGAGCATATCCGACCTTATTCATCCGCGCGCTTCCATTTTATGGCATTGCCTGCAGCAAGCCTCAGTCACTCCGCTGCATGCTGATTATTCTACACTTACATAAACGCATAACGAGTTCATGTACAGGTTCGAGTTGTCCCTCTCCCACACCTCCCTCTGCTTTCTGGTGCCTTTCGCTAACCGTAGACCTCATGTCTTTACCGCGATTGGCTACTCGCGGCTCGATAACTGGTAAAGACAAACCTGTATACTATCCTGCATCTCCTATTTGTACACATATCCTTCTTATCTATTTCTGTCTCTTTCTCTCCCTCTCCCTTTGTCTTTTCCTCTCTTTAGTCTATCCATAAATTCCCACATGTAGGTTAGGGGTTGCACGACTACTAATTTTTACTAGTTGAGCAGTACTTCAAGAAAGTAGTCGACTAGCCGTCTTTTCCATAGCTGAAGCAAAAACTTTTTCAGGACATCACTATTTTAAAGATGTTGTATTTGTGCAGGAAAGAGCGTATCAAACCACACTTCAGGTAACAGTCCCACGTACGGGTGACAAATTACATTTCCAGCTTCAATGCTTAACAATGAAAGAAAAGAAATCAGTGCGATTCAGCAGCGTCTGGGAGATGTTCACACCGTCTTCATCTCTGGCCTCAGCAGTGTCTGAAAATGAGTCTGGATAGTTGTCTGCGAGCCAGCGTGCTCCGCTGCTCTGACTCTAATCTAGCTGAGAGGGATTCAATAGCGATGTGCAACCCGCGGCTCCGAAAGCACTCTTTCACACAATACTGGTCATAGCGCCACAGTGCAAGGACTTTATTGATATTTTATTTAGCTTTAAGGTTTCTTGTGCACACCTCTACACTTCACCGCACTGCAAAGTGATATCAGTGTTAACGGTCCATTAAAGCAAATTTTCCCGCCATAGTCTTGTTGACTTTAAAATCATCTAGTCTAAATGTATTTCCAGACTAACAGAGCACATTTAGCTGCTTCCTTTACCATCTGCCCGACTAGTCGACATCCCCACCACCGTGACTAGTGAACGTGAATGTGTTAGTCGACTAGTCTATGCAACCCCTAATGTAAGTGTGTGGTCAGTGTTTTGTAGCTGACTTCACGTGGAAAACGTGAACTGTGTCGTCGTCCGTGTATAAGAATTATAGCGCATTATGCATAAGAGAAGGACGATTATTTATACAGCAAAAGCATGAGTGACATTTGATCTGTAATGCATGTTTGGAGGCCACGTAAGGACTGTATTTACAATAATACGACTTCTCGAAATGAATTAAAAATTTACTCTGCTTCTGAAAAAGTGAAGCGCATTATGAAACTCAGCATGGGAGTCAATATTCCGCTACAGATGCACCAAACGCTACAATCCTGACAGTGTAAAGCTCTGCTTAATTCTTCATTTCACTCACTAATTACATTTTTTTCTCTTCTTTCCTGCTCTGCTTTCATTACTTCCTCTGAACAACAAAGGCCTTGGTGAGTATCTGTCTTTTTTGTGTCATTTTTAATTGTGCTAATTGCTCTAACTGCAAATAAC
>CM040980.1:1657287-1670369 GCA_022985145.1 Pangasius djambal
TCTCTCTCTCTCTCTCTCTCTCTCTCTCTCTCTCTCTCTCTCTCTCTCTCTCTCTCTCTCTCTCTCTCTCTCTCTCTCTCTCTCTCTCTCTCTCTCTCTGTGCTATAAACAGACAGATTTGTGGATGCACATTGATCTCTCTGCTTCATGCGGAGGCTAAAAGTTGTGACAGATTTACAGATGTTCTCTCCCTGCCTGAGGTCACATGACCTGCTCCGAAACACCTCAAGTGTAAAATAACCAGCGTTCGTCTCGACACTGCGTCCAGCTCCATCCAGCTCCAGCGCTGTGTGTGTGTGTGTGTGTGTGTGTGTTACTTATCAGAAAACCAAAGTGCACGTACAGTCCAAACACAAAGTCAAATAGTCATTAAGATAAATAAATATTTCACTGTTTTATCGACTCTCCTTTGGGTTTGATCGACTTTGGATATTGACTTTTTAAATCTTTTTTTGTCTCGTTTCTCTTTTTTTTGTTTGTTTTTTTACTCATTTTTTCCATTCATTTTTTTGTCTGTTTTCTCTTCTCTTTTCTCTTTTTAATCTCTTTTTGTCTCTTTATCTCTCTGTCTTTTCTCTCTTTTTCTCTCCTTTTGTTCCTTTTTTCTCTGTTTGTCTGTTTTCTTCCTTTTCTCGTTTTTTCTGGTTTTTTTTTTTTTTTGGTCTACAGAGACAATCAGGTAAAAGTTCAAGTAACAAAAATGTGCAAAACATCATTTAAAATGTGAAAGTTAGAGATGCCTGGTTTAAAATGGAAATATAAAGTGTCGACTCTCAGGGAGCGTTGCTGGTTGTTCCTTATGAAAGGGATTTAGCGAGTTCTGTGTTTAAATGGGGAGTCTTTAAAATTATGCAATCCTGAGACCTAGTATTTACAGTACTGTGCTTAAAAGTGATTCTAGGTGAGAGATAAGAGATCAAAATACCTACAGTTGCCTTATACATGAATAAAATAGAGTGCAGATAGATAGTGGCATTACATTCCACCTCTAGCATACAGTGGCACTGAACACAGAACGTATCCAATCCCGGTTTATTCCATCACGTAGAGCTGCTGTACATTCGCACTAAACTGGTTTGCATGCAGGGAGCAGGAAAAGGTGCGCAGAGATCGATACGGTGATGGAGGGAAGTTCAGGATGAGTTGTCAGCCGGCTGCTTGGGAGAGAGCGGGCTGCGAGTCTGCGGTCAGAATAGCGCTGGACTCTGTGCCAATCTGGCATGAGCTTCATATCGATCTCGATAATGTTTACGAGGGAAAATGAGTCGGTGCAGCTTACTAATGAATTTTATTATAAAACAGACCAACAGGCTGCTGCTTGTGCTCATGCAGGACCGGAGTTAAGCAGCTGTATTCACACCAATATTTTAAAAACCCCAGAGGACATGAAGCTGTGATTGTTTGCTAATGTTCTAGTGGAGTACAGAGCAGGAATAAGTGCTGGGTTTACAAAGTCTACATGAAGTTTATCTGAATTTATCACCTTTGCTAAGTAGTGTTGAGTAAAGCTGAGGAAGATTTTAATCGTGTGTGCACATTTGAGGAGATAAATTACCCACAAACCTACAGCACGGAGCGAGTGAAATGTAACGTAGCAAGTGAGAGCTAGCCTAGCGAGTGAAATCTAATGTAGTGATTGAAATCTAACATAGCAACTGAAATCTTACAGCAAGTGAAATCTAATGTAGTGAGTGAGCGCTAGCCTAGCGAGTGAAATCTAAATTAGCGAGTGAAATCTAACCTAGCGAGTGAAATCTAAATTAGCGAGTGAAATCTAACCTAGCGAGTGAAATCTAAACTAGCGAGTGAAATCTAACCTAGCGAGTGAAATCTAAGGTAGAGAGTGAAATCTTGAGTAGTGACTGAAATCTTGCTTAGAGACTGAAATCGAATGTAGTGAGTAAAATATAACGTAGCGTGTGAAATCTAACCTAGCAAGTGAAATCTAGCTAGCTAGATTAGCTAGTGAGTATAAGCTAATCTAGCACTTGTAGCTGCCATGTAACTATAGTTGACTGGTTGCCACACGGAGGTTGAACAATCCTGACCCTCGCTGCTTGTCCTGTTGTGCTGATTTAAGTTCACTAGCAGCTTTACAGTCTTAAAATCAAGAAGATTAGAGCCATTCTCAGTGTTTTGGTAAAATTAAAATATTTTTAATATTTTACAATATCCTAAAGACATTTCCTAATTGACTGATTCGTTGAGTGTAGAGAGATTAATGATTACATCTGATTACGTCTTGATGCTGAGACGATAGCTGTAGCTTTGTGTGTGTTTGTGTGTGGTTGTGTGTGTCCTAAATATTGAAAGGATCATTACAGATGCGGCTGAATAAATACAGTCTTGGAGGATGGATTATTCCAGCTTCTGCAATCCAGAAGTGTTTAATAGTGGTGTACTTAGTGTTAATATATCTGCTGCCAGTAACTGTGCTGTAAATGGTTTATATATCGACCGTCACTGACATAAAGACGTAGTAACATTGAAAAAAAACCAAACAGCTACACTGTAAACAGAATATGAGTGCTGATAATGAGCGAGGGGGATTAGTTACTTACATCCCCTTTTTACTGCGGGACAAACCTGTTGCTAAAGGTCCTGGGTTTAACTTCCTAAGTCTAGGTTTCAGGGTTATAGCACCTGACCTTAAATTATCCACCTATTAGATCTTTTCCTAAAGTTCCTAGTCTACAGTTTCTGGCATAAAGCTCCTGGGCTTAACTTTATGGTCTTAAGTTCTTGAGCTAATGTGCATGGTTTTAAGTTCCTAATGTAATGTTCCTGTCCTGAATTTTTGGGCTACAGTTCCTAAGATTGTGGGTTAAAATGTCTGCACTTATATTACTGGTCTGAGGTTCATGGGCTTAAGTTCCTGAGCTAAAGGTCCTGGACATAAGTTCTTGGGCTAAAGCTCCTAAGATTGTGGGATAAAATATCTGGCCTTACATTTCCTGGGCTAAATTCCTTGAGTTAAAGTTCCTGGGATTCATTTCCAGGTCTTAAATCCCTAGGCTTAAGTTATTCGGCTTTGTGTTCTGGGTCTTTCTGGGTTAAAATGTCTGCCTTTGTTCTTGTGATAAAATTCCTGGTTCTAGGTTTGTGGGTTAAAATCTCTGGACATAAATTCTGGGCTAAATTTCCTGGGCAAAAATTCCTGAAATTAACTTCCTGGTCTAAAGTTTCTCAGCTAAAATTCCTCGACCTAAATTCTTGGGCTAAAGCTCCTGGGTCTAGGTTTGCGGGTTAACATTTCTGGAACTAAATTCCTAGGCTAAAATTCCTGGACTGAAATTCCTGATATTAAATTCCTTGGAAAAGGTTCCTGGGTTAAAATTTTGGGGCTTTGGTTCCTGGGTCAAATCTCTGGGTTGAAATCTTTGCCCTTCCAAGCCTAAAGTCCTCTGATAAACATTTCTGCTCTTGGAATAAAGTTCTTGGGATAAGGTTCCTGGTTTATGGTTTAACATTTATGGCTATAAATTCCTGGGCTATATTCCCTGAGTTAAAATTCCTTCTCTTAGGATCCCGAGTGTAGGTTTCTGTGGTAATATTTCTGGATTTATTGGGCTCTTGTTTAAAGTTCATAGGCTCATGTCCTGGATTTTATGTTCCTGGGCTTGGATTCCTGGGTCTAGGTTTCTGGGTTAAAAATTTCTGGTCTCAGATTCCTGGGCTAAAGTTATTGCTACTGGCCTTAAATTCCTGTGATTAAATTCCTGGGCTAAAATAATGTTATTATAAATTCCAATGGTGCTTTTAAGCATTCCTACAAATCTCTACAAATTTTATGGAAGATGGAGTCAGCACTGTTTCCTAACTGATTCTCTCTCTCTCTCTCTCTCTCTCTCTCTCTCTCTCTCTCTGTAGAAGCTGCAGGTGTTGAGGAAGACTCTGCAGGCGCTGATCTATCCCATATCATCCACGACGCCGCATCATTTCGAGGTGTGGACGGCGACGGCTCCCACCTACTGCCCCGAGTGTGAAGGTCTGCTGTGGGGCATTGCGCGTCAGGGCATGCGCTGCACTGAATGTGGCGTCAAGTGTCATGAGAAGTGTCAGGACCTGCTGAACGCCGACTGCCTGCAACGTGAGTGTGCTTATTAACGTTGCCAGGTCCACTAGAAAGATCCTTATATTCAGGAATACAATACTCTTGTGTAAGTAATCTTTATTTACTCATAAATGCCAAACTTACTCACATAGTGCTTAATGAAATTATGGTAGGAATGAGACTTCCTTGTGTTCTTGTGAAAGGATGACATAGGGACTATGTTAAAAAAAAATTTGCATTCTGCTAACTAGCTAACTGAAGTGAATAGGTACGATGCTGACATATGGTCAGGAGGCATCCAGGATGGTATCCTCAGATCAGCTTTTTCTTTCTATAATACTCAGCTGCAGTGCAGTGCAGGCATTTTAGTGTTTCTAGCCTAACCATCTGTGCGTTAACGCACCACCTTGGGAGGATGTTATGAAATTGTTGCCTTAAAAAACAGAAATTGGACACCACCTGCCAACACTGTAGAACATCACACACACACACACACACACACACACACACACACACACACATACACTGAGTTGCATAAAGCCTTAAAGTTTCTTAAGGAGATGAAGAAATAATAAAAAATAACAATAACGAACTAATATGTCCCACTTAGGTCCCACTTTTAAAAAAGTGCTTTTAAGTATATTACTTTTTCTCAGGCACGTCAATCCTCTCTAATGGCTATATTCAGAGTTGGCAACTTAAGTTCAAAAGTTACATAAATATTTATCTGGGGAAAGTTCCTCGTATTCAGAGTTGGTTTGCGCAGGCACTTAAGTTGATTTTCTTAACCTCCCATTCAGATTATTAAAAGCATCTGCTTGTTGTTCCTGCCTCTGAGGTTGCCAGGTTTTCTTCCATATAGTATATATAATTAGGTAGACAGACAGATAAGACAGACAGACAGACAGATAGATAGATAGATAGATAGATAGATAGATAGATAGATAGATAGATAGATAGATAGATAGAAAGTGGGAAGGAGGGTAGGGGGAAAATGTTAGAGAGAACGTGAAAAGATGCCAATATATAAAAGTGGAAGCCAAATGAGGTCAGAAAGGTGGACAGATTATGGGAAGCCAAAGGGGTTAAAATCAGAGCATAATCAACAAGGAAAAATTGCACTGAAAGGATGGAATGCAAATGATGAGCCAATTCTATTATAATCTAATCTAATCTAATCTAGGGCAGGTCATAACCTTAGACCAGAATTGCATTTTATATTACTTTTTAGGACAAAACAACAAAACACAATGTACAATAGTAATATACATAGTAATCTTTATAATTAATGTGATCTTCAGTGTCTTTTCTGTAATGACATTATTTTTGTTTCTAATTTCAACTTCTTTCATCAACTCTCTGGATAACGGTTTCCTACATTACCACACAATTCTGTTTAACTACCTGCTGATAATAGTGCAGTGGGCTTTAGCCCTTGCTTCCTATTTAGGGTGCGATGCAGCAGCACTTTAGTCCTTTAGTCTATCCAGCTCTCTCACCTCCTCTCATCCGTACACTCTGCTCAACTTTCACACTAATATCATCCTCAATGCCATTGTGCTCGTCATCTCGTAGATTGCCTACTAGCGTCATAGAGCCGCATTGCATTCTGGGACTGGGACTTTGAGTCCAGCACATGCGCCAACATCTCTGCTAATTCTGTGTTGGATTTCTCATGTTAACTATCACTGGAAAAAGTGTGAAAAGATGCTGTTGCTCTTTTGTTTTTAGGCACTAACATTAAAACCTCAGTGAATCAACACATCCACGAATGACGAAGAAATAAAACAAGCTTGTTCGATACAACTAAAGTATCTTTCTAATGCACCGCTCTCTGTGTTTTTCTTCTTCACTCCTAATTTGACACTGGACCGTGCCGGGAGTCCATGTATCAGGGAAATGAGCGCTGTCACAAGCAATTAACTCCAAGCCCCATCTTATCTGACTCAACACGCTGTCCTGAGAGCAGTTTGGAGATTTTCCTGCTTCAGTACTTCCTATTCAACTTCTCAGTTCATTCCTAGGTTTAGGACTTTAGTAGATTGACAGAGATGTGGGTTTAGTCATCTGTGCACTCGTCAGAAAAGGAAGCTAAAGAGGAAACTAAACAGAACCTAGTTTACTTATCTAAGGCTCCTCCAGGCTATTGGTCTGACAGAAGAACGCTGTCGTTCTCGATCAGTCAGATTAATGATGAGTCTTACTGTAGGAGGAGAAGCTGTGTTTTTTTAATGCAGCGTGCGCGGTGCAGCTCAGAAGCCAGACGCTTATTAAAATCGACAGGACTGAGTTTATATTGAAATATCTGTGATGTGTGTAGCAGTTCTTTCGCTGGTTTGTTGATCGGTTCTGTATTTTTGTTATTCCTTTGAGACGTTAGCAGCCTAGCTAGCAGCTCATAAATCTTGGATTCCACTGAAGATCACACGTTAATAATAAATTATCGTTTTCATGGTGGATTTTTCCTTTAAGCTTTTTAATTTCAGCGTCTGTGTCATTGTTTGACAAACTATTAGCTCAGCTTTGTCATTAAAACACATGCTCTCTGCAGTACGCACTTCACAGTCTTACTTTATCTCAGTAAACACTGTTACGTTAGTAAAATGAAGTTGATTTTGGTTTTGGGGGCTTTGTAAACGTTCTTACAACCTTGTTGCGATATTTTCAGCTGTTGGGAAATTAGCACTAGTGCTAGTTTTTGTTTGACTGGGAATGTTGGGAAAAAACATCAGGTTTTTCATCAGCGTCTCGTCGTTTATAGTGATATCGGTCTTTATATTTACATCCACACACTGCTAGTAGTCATGACATGGTTCATGGCTAACATACCACAACCTCACAGCTTTTAGAGCTAACTTGCTATTCAATAAATCTACACCGCTAGTTGGTCGCTAGCTAGTTCCTTCAAAAAAATAGCTGCCACGAGTTTGGGATTCATTCTCAGGCAAGCCGATAAACTTCAGGAAGCCGGCCTGGAAGGATAACTTTTCTGTTTCACTGTGGGGTTTTTTTTTAGCATAATGATAATGGAAGGATAAAAACAAGCCAGGGTTTTAAATATCGAGGCTCCTTTTTACGGCCTCGGCTTTGAAAGCGGTGTGTTATGGTGTGTAATAGCGCTGTTGTGAGCGTGACGTGTGTTATTGCCTATTGTTGGAGTTCCTTTTCGAAGTGACCCTCGCAAACATGGCCGCCTGCCAACACTGCAAATGGGCCTTTATTCAGCAGGATTTATAGAACGAGCTGTCAAGATAAATCATCAGAGCCAAAGGGTGTGTGTGACAGAGTGTGTGTATGTGTGTGTGTGTGTGTGAGAGAGAGAGAGAGAGAGAGAGATAAAGAGACTGTTCATGCCTGAGAGTGTGTGTAGGGAGAGCAAGAGAGAGAGAGAGAGAGTTGTGTAAGAGTTTATATGAAAATCATATGGTCATGTGACGTGACGTTTGTAGTATTCACGTGTCAAATTGAAATTGTTTTGTAATCATTCAAGACTTTTCCTAAAAGCCAGCTAGGTTGCTGTTTTATAAGCTGGTTAGTGGTACTATTAAGTGAGTACATTATTAAAGGCGTGCAGAATTCCAAGCACATTTATTATTTCATACACCACAGTATTCCGTACACATTCATTATTCCCTATGCTTCAGTATTCCATACACATTCATTATTCCCTATGCTTGAGTATTCCATACACATTCATTATTCCCTATGCTTGAGTATTCCATACACATTCATTATTCCCTATGCTTCAGTATTCCATACACATTCATTATTCCCTATGCTTCAGTATTCCTTACAATTCAGTATTAATAGGCTGTGTTTGGAATACTTTTAGTTTTTAGTATTAAATATTCTTTATAAGAGGTTTTTGATTTGAGGAACAAATCAAGGGAACAAAAATAAACCTGTTAGGGTGTTAATCTGGAACTAAATATAAACTATTAGTATTTTAATTGAATAACAATAATAACAATAATAATAATAATAATAATAATAATAATAATAATAATAAAGACATTAGTGATCTATTTGGTAAGTTCGTTATTGAGCAGAGTCACAAATCGGCAGGGGGGGACTTTTAAATGACATTAAGCTTAAGATTAAATCAGTTCTGGTTTCCAGCATGACCACGCGGCATCTTCTCTCTCTCTCTCTCTCTCTCTCTCTCTCTCTCTCTCCTTCTCTCTCTCTCTCCTTCTCACTCTGTCATTCTGTAAACACAATTGCCTTCTTTGATTTCCTTTATTTTGCAAATGATGATTGACTTTGCTTCAGCTCATGTTCACAATTTCACTCGACATCAACAATCTGATGAGTGACTTAAGGTCATGAGAGGGGGAGGGACTGAGACAGAGGGAGAGAGAGAGAGAGAGAGAGAGCGAGAGATAAAGAGAGAGAAGGACGGAGGAAGATAGAGGTATCCAAACAAAAATAATCCGAAAAAACTGAAACTTGTCACGTCTGCATATTTACTCATATCATACCACAGCACTGTTGAATTCTGCATTCTGATTGGTCAGAAGGAGTCGATTAATTTTCTATAACAGCAGCTGATCATTGATTTGGTGATGTTTTCTGTAAAGAGATGTTTATTTAACATTAATGGAAGGAGTCTCCAGTGTCAGCGCTTTGTGACAGTCAGAGGTGAAGCTGTAACTTTAGGTTTTCCGGCATCTTCAGGACAGAGGCGTTTACGCTTCTTTGTGGTTTCTCGGTAACTCGACAAGCTGCGATTTTTTTTGCATCTTATTAACTTCAAAAGAGAGAGAAAAGAGAAGCTGGTGAGGGAACGTCTGTTTATAGCTGCTATAATATAAGTGAGAACAGGAACTAACTTTTTTGTTCACAACATTATATGTAAGAATAAACAGATAAAAAGTATGGCAGGGTTATTTGATGAAAATTGCTGTGGTGTAAGAGGAATAAAACACATGGGGATGTGCTGTTATAGGAAAATAATCAACTTTACACCACCCTGTATTAGTAAAATAGTGTTTTATTTCTTATATATAAAGGTGTCAAAACAAAACTCTTAAAGTGTGTTCCTCTATTCTTTTTTGATCTAGGCGCAGTCGAGAAAAGCTCCAAGCATGGCGCTGAGGATAAGACCCAGAACATCATCATGGCCATGAAGGAAAGGATGAAGATCCGCGAGAAGAACCGGCCCGAAGTGTTCGAGCTCATCCAGGACATGTTCCAGCTCTCCAAAGAAGACTTCAGCACTCACCTAAAGAGCGCCAAACAGGCCGTGCTCGAGGGGACGTCCAAATGGTCAGCCAAGATCGCCATCACTGGTCAGTCGGAACAACCGTCTCTGCTTTTAGTGGCTTATTTATATATTTAGTCATAAATAGACTTATTGACTTTTATATATCTAGTGTAGTGTATTAGTATAATGCTGGTCATATTAACATACGACACAATCCCCAGCTGTGTTACCATCATATGACTGGGGAGAGCCGGCTGATGGGTGGAACTTGGCCAGGACCAAATAACGGAGAAATTGAGGGGAAAAACCAAATAGATCCAGTGAGCTGCAGTTGATGCGTTGATGAGAGAGGTCAGAGGAGAATGGCCAGACAGGTTTAAGCTGAAAGGAAGGCTACCGTAACTCAAATAGCCACTCTTTACAGACGTGGTGAGCGGAAAAGCATCTCAACCTGTCTGACCTTGATGCAACAGAAAGCCACATCAGGTTCCACTCCTGTCAGACAAGAACAGGAACCCGAGGCTACAGTGGGCACAGACTCACCCAAACTGGACAGATGAAGACTAGAAAAAGACGACAGGTGATGTGTGTCCAATTGTCAGCTGTTCAGTTTTATCTAGGGATTGCTGTGCTTGAAACTCTCAGCAGATCAGCAGTTTGTCATCAGACATATTCAAACCAGCATCTGGCACCAACAGCCGTGCCAAGGCCAAAGTCACCGACAGCACTTTTATTCCCTATTCTGATGATTCACGTGAACGTGAACACTAGCTTTGTTTATATACAATATATACTTAGTCCTTCAGTCCTATAAGCTTACAAATCTTACAAAGCTTTTCAAATGGGTAGGAAATTGGTCATGTCAGACAGCCTCTGATATTTGGGTGTCTTTAGTTTACAGTTTATCCACTTTCACACAGACGAACTCATTTTGCAGTTCTGGTCTCAGCATGCAGTTGTTCTGCTGCATTGAACTGAAAAACCTGATAGCTGCTGGGTTTTTTTTTTCAGCAGAGAGGAGAGAAGAACCTAATTATCAGTGGACTCACAGACCAAGCTAGCGACAGTGTAGCACTGTATGTTTGTCAGCACCGATGATTTCTTTTCTTGACTTTGTAGATTCTTGCCAAGTTTACACTTCTGCAGAAGTGTCGATATGAAATAGAGCAGGAAAGAAAGAAAGAGAGAGCGAGAGAGAGAGAGAGTAAATAACACACTCCTGGTTTAAATTATCTGAAACCCAGCTGAAATGAATCCTTCTTTATTTAGAATGCGTTCGTGGACGCTGATTTATTTATTAACCATATGCTAAACCTCCAGGCGTATTTTTATCGATCCTGCCTCAGTTCGAGGACAACACCTCCACCCTATCTAGGGTTCAGTATTATTGTTCACTTTTAAGTGGACGGGATTTGTAGAGTTCAGAAAGTCTGAGAGTTGCAAAACCCAATGTACTGGATATCCTTGCAGAAATAAAGAAAAAAACTAATCAGCACTTCTGTCCAAATCCTTCTCCTCTCCGTTATACACACTCACTCACAGATAGATGTAAGTCAGCAACACTCTTTTTGTTGAGCTAACAGTGGTTGTAGTTGGGGCTGTGGGAATCGATACCAGCCTCGAGATGCTTTGGCTTCCAGAAAACAGCCTAATCATTGGTGCAATAGTTGAATGGAGCAGAGGCTTGGCTCAGAAATGGATCTGATAGTCTCACTCTCGCTTTCACTTGGACCTGATCTTTGGCCTTGACCACATTAAGTCTCAGTCTTGAATTGATCTTGGCTAGTCCTGGTCTTGGACTTGTCTTTAGACTGGATGATGTCGGTCTTGATTACAGCTGGTGTGGCAGTGCAGTGGTTAGGGTTCTGGGCCCCTTAAAGCCCTCAACGTACTTCATTTTTTTTTTCAAAATGAGGAACAATGCTCAGTTTTATGCTAAGGCTCAGTTTTATGGACATAAAGCACCATAAAATTTCACAAGGAAAAAAAAAAAAACAACAGGATATAAATAGCTAATACAAGACAGATGAACATAACCGGTTCATAGGACCAAATCCAAAATGAAGCATATGGCACAACAAACAAAGCGCACGCCAGCCGTCGCTATGGAAACCCTGACACTGCTTCTGATTTTCTGAGGAAGACATGTCGTTAATGTATGTGAATTAATTTGATCAGTAAAGCTGAAGCTGATGTTTTGACAGAAATGCTCCAGGATTCTTAGCATTGTGCGTTGGATGGACTGTGAAGCGGTCTTTCTTTCTTTCTTTCTTGCTTTCTTGCTTTCTCGTTTTCATTTCATGTTCTTTCTTCTCTTCTTTCTTGTCCAAAAGGCATTCTGATACTTTGTCTAGACTCAGCAGGTGGACAAAGGGAAACAAATGTGTTTCATAAGTGCAGCAGCGTTAGGAGAAGTCATGTGATCAGATCACTGAGCCTTGTAATTTAATATATAATAAGAACAGGAGTGGAGCGAGAACCGAGCACTGATCCCTGAGGAACTCCTGCAGTGACAATGTGATGTAATGAAACTGAACCTCTCCAGGCTACATGGAAGTCTTTCACTTTCTCAGATGCCTAGCTCCTCAAAAAAGTATTTGGATCTCACTTTTAAATCACAGCTGTTTGAATAAAAAAGGATGAGTCACATTTTGGGATAGATTTTGGTAACTGCTCAAATGAAAATGTTTTTTGGTAGACGGCTCAGACCTTTTCCTTCTCTGTCTCCACCTTGGAGGCTTTTTTCCTGGTCAGATTTGGTGACATTGTGATGATTTCTGTGGCTCTCTCAGCCCAAGGATAAATGGATGCTGAATAATTCATCATCTGGCTCATTCATTTTTAATCGCAGAGCGCTCTTAGTCCCTTTAAGGTGCCATGTGAAATACGACAGAGACAGCAAGCCGTGCTGGAGGAGGATCTTCTGAAGCTCTCGTGCATTATCAACGCTCACTTTGAACCTGGTTGTATTCATAGCTTCAGAGAATGTGTTTATAAAAGATCATGTAGCCTAAACAGTATCAGAAGTTTGGAGTTAGTCAATAAACAGAGAAAAAAAATAATCACTAGCTGAACAAATGGTGTCATTTAAACCTCGGCATCTTACGAGGATGTTCCATATGACTCAGGTTCATGCTAGCAGCTGGGGAGTGACTCATGCCTCGTGCAGGTTGTCTCTTGTGGGCGTGGTAGTAGTCGCAATGTACAGCCCTACAGCCCACTATACATTTTATACACACCACACACCATCATTAGGTCACACCTAACCTGCACAGGCTTGAGGAAATCTCGATTCAGATTGTCACACTGATCCTTTGTCTCTAAAATTGTGGCTCTGGGTCATAAACATACGTAGAAAATGAACATTGTGTGTCATTTTATCGCTTGCTAGTGTGAGTGTAGGGTTAGAATTGTGAGTAATATCTCCTTCTGTCTTCTTCTTCTTCTTCTTCTTCTTCTTCTTTTTCTTTCTTTCTAGTCATGTGTGCTCAAGGTCTGCAGGCCAAGGATAAGACGGGCTCGAGTGACCCGTATGTCACCGTCCAAGTGGGCAAAACCAAGCGCAGGACCAAGACGATCTTCGGCAACCTGAACCCCATCTGGGATGAGAAGTTCCTCTTGTGAGTTCACTCACTTCCTGTATTTACTACCAATCACATGACATTGCTTATCCAATCAGAACACATACAAGAAATGTAAAACATCTGTCAGTTTCACTACAGGAGGCGTGGCCTCTGTACCTGTCTGTTCCAGTAAAGGGGGTGTGGCCTCTGTACCTGTCTGTTCTACTAAAGGAGGCGTGGCCTCTGTACCTGTCTGTTC
>CM040980.1:1681188-1711017 GCA_022985145.1 Pangasius djambal
TGTGTGTGTGTGTGTGTGTGTGTGTGTATTGATCGGTTCTGCTACAGAAGTACTAAGCGCTCGTTTTTGGTACCAGTTGGTGACTCTGCTTTTCTGGCCCCCGAGCATGATTTTATTTTTGTCCAATCTCTCTCTTTCTGTCCCTCCAGAGAAAAGAACGGATAAGTCGATGGTGTCGGGGGCGATCAGGCTGAAGATCAGTGTGGAGATGAAGGGCGAGGAGAAAGTGGCTCCTCCACACGGGCAGTACACGTGTTTACACGAGGTGAGTCAGTGTTGTGAGTCAGTGTTGTGAGTCAGTGTGTGTGCCTGCACAGGTCATTTACACACCTGGAATCGTAGATGTGTATACCTGTCCAGGTGATCTCTGCTGCTCTGTGCATCATAAAAACATGACCTGTCCCGTGTGTGTGTGTGTGTGTGTGTGTGTGTGTGTGTGGGTGCGCAGAACCTGTTCCACTACCTGACTGAGGTGAAGAATAACGGAGCCGTGAAGATTCCCGAGGTGAAAGGTGACGAGGCGTGGAAGGTTTACTTTGATGACGTCTCTCAGGAGATTGTGGACGAGTTCGCCATGCGCTTCGGAGTGGAGTCCATTTACCAGGCCATGACGTGAGTGTGTGTGTGTGTGTGTGTGTGTGTGTGTGTGTGTGTGTGTGTGTGTTTGTGCATGTCCAGGTGAATTACACAGCTGTGACAGTGTGTGTGTGTGTATACCAGTCCAGGTGAATTATACACCTGTGCAATTGAGTGTATATACTATAACAGATGATTTGAACACTTGTGTATTTGTGTGTGTGTGTGTGTGTGTGTTGCCATCCAGATGATTTACACAGCGGGAAATGTGAGTGTGTGTATACCAGTACAGGTGATTTGCACACCTGGTAATTTGATATCTGCCGGTTGTGTGAGTGTGTGTATCTGGAAACATCAGTAAGTGTACACCATTACGGATTATTGCAAGTGTGTACCTGTGCAGGTGAATTCCAAACCTGTGTGTGTGTGTGTGTGTGTGTGTGTGTGTGTGTGCGTGTGTGTGTGTGTGTGTGTGTGTGCCTGTACAGGCTATTCACACACTTGGGCTTTGCTTTTGTGACTTTAACATTTGCTTTGTACAGGTGAAAACAGTGATGTTAGTACAAATATTAATTTTACTCTAGTGGAATCCAGGAATATATTTAATTTCACCACCATACCTGCAGAACATCACCTGCTTGAAGCACTGTGTACGAGACCCAACCCTCCTGTGACCAGAGTGATTGATGAGTACAGGCTGTGCTCGCTCTCTCTCTCCCTCCCTCTCTCTCTCTCTCTCTCCCTCTCTCCACCTTTCCACAGACATCTCTGGATGTCTGCAGCATCTACTTCCTGTCTCCCTTAACACCAAACCTTCCACACATCTTCGACTACAAGTTACGGGATGTAAAAGTTGTTAAAACTTTCTCTGGCTGTATCGATAGAAATCTCCCCGTGTGAGCTTGACCTCTGTAACCCATCTGAAGTCTAACACGGTGAGTTTAGGGATTACAGTGAGGAGAGCGAAAGTACCGCAATGCAACAAGAATGCCTTCGGGGAAATATTCTCTTCATCCTGTAGGTGCTGTGTCCCGCGCTGCCTTCTAGCGAACAGGCCACGTAACACCTGCGCGTAACGTTTTCTGTTCAAAATCGATACGCCATTAAAGCCGAGTCAATCACTGTCAGAGAGGGAGCAGCAGAGAGGTGAGAACCACCCAATCCGATCAGCCTCCTGGAACGTGGGTTCTCTTTATGTAGGCCATTCCAATGAGAATTCCCGAGACTTCCTCAGCCATCGTCTAGTCCTTCTTCCTGCACTTATCAGTGTGTTCTTAGGGCCACTGCTGAGACGTTATCATTAATTAAAGCTTAAACAGACACTTTCCTGATGAGCTCATTTGAAGAAACACAGCTTTGTTTGTGGTGCATGATGGGACAGGTTCGTTTTTTTCAACGAAACCGTCCATCGCTTCCCATCTGATTATTTGCTGGGAAAGACCCCCGAGCCCGGATAGTTACTCTGACCAGGATAAAGCGCTTGCTGAAGATAAAGGAATGAAATTATTCATCTTTCTCACTGTAGAGTGACTTTCACTTTCGCTAATTTCACCATTTCTTTTCACTGTAGCCTTTTTCACGACATACTCCATAGCATATTCACTCCATTTTCTAAATTCAGCATTATTTCACTAGCTAAACTAGCCAGCTACCTGTAATGCTTGAGTGTATATAATATAAACACATGTATATTTATTTTACTTTAACAGCTCTGCTGAAAACGGTGCATGTCTCTTCAACATCAAGCACGAACTGAACAGTTAGAGTTATTTACAGTATCATATTGCCAGGCTTTTACAGCCAATGAGAGCAAGCCTACATAGACTCCTAACAGATGATTGGCTTACAGCCAACATGAGAATACTACACTACACTAATCACAGAAGTTCGCTAATATCAGTGAGATATATATATATATATATATATATATAGAAGCTATTTGGGGTTAAATGGCTAGCCAAGTTCGCTTGCTAGCTATGAAACATTCTAGCTAAACATTAGCTAGAAAGTAAATAAATAAACATCCCACCGAAGAACCAATTTTTTCGTTTCTTGAAATATCTTTTGATAAATGATTCTTTAGCCATTATTGCTTTCTCATGAAGACTTACTTCATGCCATAAAGGTATAAAGGTTCTTTACGGTGAGAAATGATTAAAATGGCTAAAGAGAAGATAAAATAGCCTAGAGAACGTCTTCTGAAGATGTACTCTGAAACGTTTATGAAAGGAAATCCTCTGTTGTAGGATTTTGCGTAGAGCCCTTAAAGGACAGCTTAAAGAACCCTCTAGAGTAGTAGATTTAACTGTTGTTGTTGTTGTTGTTTACTAGTTTACTAGTAAGCAGGCTAACGTTAGCTAAACTATTTTATGATGTAATGAAACCAGAATCCAATCCCATTTTTGAGGAAAGTGCATCATTACATACTTATGAATGGATGTAAAAAATAAGTAAATAAATAAATAATTAAATCTCGCCAGAAAAAGCATTTCGGAGACGTTTATCTCGTTTGTATAAAGTGGTTCATGTACTGGAGCGTGCTTTGTGCCGAACGCAGCCACACGTATGATTTCTAATGGCTTTTTAACGCGTCCCCTGCGTCCCCTGCGTCCCCGCTAGAAGCTACGCAGAGAGATGCGTCTGCATTACTGACTGACGCAGTTCACCGCACCAAACATCAACTCATTCCTCATTTCTGTCTAATGGCTGTGATTCTACGCTACATACAATCCTGCCACACTTCAGTGGCTCCTGTGAGAATCATCAGCGTTTCCACAAGCACCACGACCACCGGCTACAGGAGCAGAGCCAGCACGCAGACCAGAGGGAGAGGGAGAGAGGGAGAGAGGGAGAGAGGGAGAGAGAGAGAGAGGGGGAGAAAAGACTGACAAAAGACTGGATAGAGATCCAGAATAGAAACGCTGTGGTGTTCTTTTCTCTCTTTTTGTTGATATTTTTTCTTTTTACCGTTTTTTTTACTCCATCCCACAATATTGCCCCCTGGTCTCTCTTTTTTGCTCTCCTTCACTCCCTCTCTCTCCTGTCTTTCTCTCTCCTACTCTCTGCTGTCTTTCTCTTTTCTTTTCTCTCCTGTCTTTCTCTCTGCTTCTCTCTCTTGCCTGTCCCTTTCTTTCTCCTATCTTTCTCTTTCCATCTCCCTCCTGTCTTTCTCTTTCTTTCTCTATTTTTCCTTCTCTCTCTCGTCTTTCACTTTCCTTCTCTCTCGTCTTTCTCTTTCCTTCTCTCCTATCTCTCTCTTTCATTCTCTCTCTTGTCTTTCTCTTTCCTTCTCCCTCCTGTCTTTCCCTTTCTTTCTCTCTCCTGTCTTTCTCTCCGGTCTTTCTCTTTCCCTCTCTCTCTCTTGTCTTTCTCTTTCCCTCTCTCTCCTGTCTTTCTGTTTCCTTTTCTCTCCTGTCTTTTTCTTTCCTTCTCTCTCTGGTCTGTCGCTTTCTTTCTTTCTCTCTCCTGTCCCTCTCTCTCATGTCTTTCTCTTTCCTTCTCTCTCCTGTCATTCTCTTTCCTTCCCCCTCTTGTCTTTCTCTTTCTTTCTCTCCTGTCTTTCTCTTTCCTTCTCTCTCTTGTCTTTCACTTTCCTTCTCTCTCTTGTCTTTCACTTTCTTTCTCTCTCTCGTCTTTCTCTTTCCTTCTCTCCTGTCTCTCTCTTTCATTCTCTCTCTTGTGTTTCTCTTTCCATCTCTCTCCTGTCTTTCTCTCTCTCCTGTCTATTTCTCTCTCCTGTTCCTCTCTCATCTGTCATTCTTGCTCCTTCTCTCTCCTGTCTTTCTCCCTCCTTGTCTCTCTACCTCTCTGCCCCTCACTCTCTCTCTCTCTCTCTCTCTCTCAGGGCCGCTTGGTCTTTCAGCTCAGAGGTAATTAATTAGAGCTCCTGATGTGTAGCAGCTCTGCTCTATCGCTTCTCACTGAGACTCGAGTGTGTGTTTCTGGAGATCAGTCACAGTCTCGTGTATAACTCTCACCACAGCCTGGAACGAGAAGCATCTATACGTGTGTGTAGTGTAACGCTGACAGCTAACATCTGTGTGTGTGTGGTCTGCTCTTCTGTCTATAGAACTATCTATTATAGCATTTTTACATCATGTTACAGGAAAAAGACAGACCCCTGTATTGTCTTGTTTACTTTTTGTCCTGTTAGTGTTGCTGTCGCTTTGTTTCATGAGCTGAAGCCTTTGCCAAATTCCTGCCAAATTCTTAACAAGAAGTGATTACTCACTAATGTTTAACGCTGAAAGCTTGTAATACACTTTATATCTTAGAGCTTCTTCGTCTTCATTAGCGATCATGTTAATGAAACACATGGGGCTGTGAAATCTATATCATACGCTGCACATCCCGTGACCATTCGAG
Source organism: Pangasius djambal (assembly GCA_022985145.1). NCBI lineage: Eukaryota > Metazoa > Chordata > Actinopteri > Siluriformes > Pangasiidae > Pangasius > Pangasius djambal. The sequence goes on from CM040980.1 coordinate 1,686,130, forward strand.
TCACAGCACCTGCTAGAGGGCAAAATAGGTGAAATTCAGAAGAGGGTGTATAACGTTGCTTTTGGAAAACCAGGCATAAAGAGTAAAAAACATATTATTATGTCTGTGTTAGATGAAAGGCAGAAAAATTATTACCATCAGAAACGTGCACTGATCGTGATACTGCTATCAGGTGTCGTTTAATACCGTAATCATTCCCTCGTACTTGTGAAATAATACTCTGATACTGACATGTGATACCAGGTGAGACTATGTGATGGAAGTCTAGTGTACTTTGATCACCCTAAAGACCAGACGACACAAAATGTCAGCGATCTGGATCTATTTCATGATCAAAGCAAAGCAAGACACCAAACTGAGCTCTGTGCAAACATCTCGAGGAGGAACTACAGCATCCTCCTACAATACAAGTCGACTGGGGTTTCTCCAGGACCGTGGCTCAACACATGACAGCATGCAAGACTCCATAAAGTACAAATACACAACATGTGAGACGAACGCAGGACAATAAATTGACAGAAAAGAACAATAAATACATGCAGCAATAACTGTGGTAGTGTAACAGCAGTAGGTATATCTGTAGCAGCACGTGACCTGACAAAACGTCGTTACAGCATTTAAACAGTGTCTGTCAGAGATTTAAAGTTTTGTTGTCATTGTGTTAGACACAACACAGTTCTGTTGGTGGCATCCCGAGCCAACGCCAGACAAATACTGACATACGAGACAAATATTGCACTTGAATAGAGAGCGCGAGGACGACTGACCTGAGCGCGCTGAGCAGTATCAGTGGGCGTGGTCATTTAAATGAGCACTAGGTGTTGAAAAAGGTCATCACGAGCATGGAGCAGTGAAACGGGTGAGCAGAGAAACCGTCACGTGTGTATGTGTGTGTGTGAGAGAGAGACAGCAGTTCACTTCTGCGAGTACTGAGCACTGAGACACGTAGCCTTCCTCACACTCTCCATTAAACACACTGTTTTTTAAGATTTTTAAAGAATTACAATTTCAAAAAGTGACCAGCGTCTCCAGCGCAAGTTACGCCTACATAAGCACCACGTTAAGGTTCAGGAAAATTTAGAAATGTGAAATTTAGAAAAGAAGGTAACAATGCGGTGCTTTAGCAAAGTTACGATTAATTAACGAGTGACTTTTGAAGCCTTGAAACAAACGCATCGTGTTACAAGACCTTTAACCCGCGAGAAAGCATAGAGAGAATATTGATATTCTCTCTATGATATGATAATGATATTAGATCAATATTGTGATCATTTTTGTCACAGGATGCTTTTCTGAGATGTTGTGCATATTATAGTGTCTTTTTTAGAATAAACAAATAAACTGAATGAAAAACCGACTGGAAGCAGCTGATTTTGACGTTAAAATTTTGTGCTGAATCTTTTAAAATTCGAAATTTCTACAGATTTATTTATTTATTTATTTATTTTTAACTCTTTCTTTTTTAAATACTATTATATTATATTTTTACATATAAAATATATTTAACACTGAAAAGGAGAAAAAAGGTTAATCTGTTAAAAATTTGACCATATTACAATTTTATTCGATTGTATACAATTTTATTCGATTAACGATTAAACCATTTAAATTAAATCGAAAAATTAGATTCCGGTAAAGATTCATTAACTCAATTTGTTATTTTTTAAATTAGAAAACAATATCATGATGTCCACAATATCTCAGAAAAGCATATTGTGACATAATTTGTTCGAATATCGATATTACGTCGTCTTATCTCCTAGCTTTCCAGGATTGTGAAATGATATTTTTGTCATATCACCCACTCCTACATCCATCCATCATCCCTCCTTCCTTCTTCTCTCAGCGCCATTAGGGTTCAAAACTCAAAAGTAATTGACCTTAAAACCTCGTAACTTTTTTTATCTAATTTTGTTGTTGTCACAAAACTAAACTCGTTTTTATGAAAAAGTAAAGATTTTCAATAAAATTCAGTAAAATGCAATCACTGATATTTGGTTGTTATTATTAGAAATTTAGTGGGAAAAAAAAGAGATCTATAGGACAAAAAATGTGTCAAGTACAAATAATAAGGTTGTTTAAGGAACTGACACATTTTACAACCTTGACCTTGTGAACTCTGAACGTTTGAACCTTGTTTATTGATTCCCTGGATGTCCCGTATGTGTGTGTTACTCGGTCTCTCTAACCAGTGGACCTTTAAGCGTAAATGAAAATTAAAAAAAAAAAAAGATGTAATTCTAATCTTTAAAAATCCAGTTTTGGTGATCTTGTTCCCACTGTAGCCTCAGATTCCTGTTCTTGGTTGACAGGACTGGAACCCGATGTGTTCCCCCGCTGTTGCTGGCCATCCGCCTAAAGATTAGACGTGTCAAGATGCTTTTCAGCTCATCACGGTTGTAACGAGTGGTTATTTGAGTTACTATAGACTTCCTGTCAGCTCGAACCAGTCTGGTCATTCTCCTCTGGTCTCTCAAGGTGTTTCCGCTAGCAGAGTTATCGATCACAGGATGTCTTTTTTGTTTTCTGCACCATTCTGTGAAAATTCTAGAGACTGTTGTGTGCGAAAAGCTCAGGAGATTTTCTGAAGTACTCCTACACCAACAGCCATACCACGGCCCAAGTGACTACCTCCACTAGTTCTTCGACAGCATCGAGTGACTCAAGTGGAGCAAACGAAGTCAAGAAAACAAGCGGGAAAAAAAACTGTCAAAAAGTTTACTGAATATGGATTTACAAGTCCTACGTTATAAATTTTAAAAGATATTTATTTTAAAATAAATAAAATAAAAATAATACTGAAAGGTCAAGGCTTGGGGTTGCAGAAGATTCATGATATCTACTTGGCCATAAACTTTAAGAACCCCTGATATACATGCGATTAAAACGTTTCTACACCGCAGTATAGTCTTGTGTATATGAAGTAAAAAAAAAGAATAGAATGAATAAATCCTGCCTCAACGCTTTATTATTTAGTGAATGATTAATAGTTTTGTAAATAAGTTACTTCCTGTTGTTTCGTTTTGTTTTCTTCTATCATTTACACTAATTACATGGGCAATAATTCAACATGTAACACACACACACACACAGTGTTGCTTTTTATAAACAATTGTTAATCATGTTAAAGAGAGACAGAGAGAGAGAGAGAGAGAGAGAGAGAGAGAAAGCGATGGACGAGTGAATGTTTGGAAAAGTGTTTTATTTCCATGATTTACGGTGGAGATCGGCAGAGTGTAGAGAAAATGAAGAAAGAGAAAATGAATACGGGGAAAGGTGGGGGCTGTAACCAGGCAACGGGAGGCTAACACCTCGTATCTGACGTCGTCCGTTTCGCCTGGAGCATCTCTCTATCGAGAAAAAGAGAGAGAGAGAGAGGGGGAATGGAGAGTGAGATATTAAGAGTTACTGAAGGAAAGAATGAGAGAGAGAGAGAGAGAGAGAGAGAGAGAGAGAGAGAGAGAGAGAAAGCTCTCAGGAACGTAACAAATCATGGAGCACCAAATGAGCCTTAAATGAAATTGAGGTGTTTTGAGGTTTCTAGGGTGTGAACGAGGTCACGCAGTGGGACGCTAAAGCTAATTAGATCTGAGCCGATGGCTGAAGCTGAAATGACACTGTGTCGGCCGGATCATGTGCACAGGGCAAACATATAATACACTGCGTGTCATACAGAGCACTGTTTTAGACTATAACATCTCTTCCTCCTGCCTTCAGGAAGCTGAACACCTGACCTCCTGAAGCTGTAAACATGATTCTATCTTATAAAGAAAAGTCTTAGAGCATTTGCACTGCTAGTGAGCAGAAGGTTATGAGTTTAAATCTCAGCACAGTCAGAGAGCCGCTGTTGGCGTTTAAACCCCCATGAAACGGCTTGAGAGCTGAGATTAAACTCCATATTGAAACAGGAAGTCAGAGCGATGGTGTGCTGAAGTGCTTGACTGCTTGACACAGCAGCCAATCGCGTTTGAGATACGCCACACTGATGCCCAATCTAAACAAACCTGACAGTAGCTTAGCAAGCTAGCTAAATATGAGTTCGCCGAGAGCCTTTTTTCAGCTGTGGAGATTCCAGATTTCTCACTGCCGCCTTCACCCGCATGTCCACGTTAGCCACAACGATATCCTACGCGACGAGGTTTTTAAGCTGGGGTCGAGCATCAGCGCTGCTGACAGTGACGGAGAGCTGCAGAGTCGTCGCCGGGAGACTTCTGACATGTCTGAGTGGTAGATAAAACGATATTACTGACTCATACAGATGGAGACGGTGTATAAAGAAATCTCATTCTCGATCAGTTTGAGTTTGGGATATTATTTATTACAGTCTGTTAAAACACTCCACTGAGTCACGAAACTGACAACTAACACGAACTCCACAAACTCCTCCCTCTTCTATGCCAATCATTTATTCTCCGATGGGAAAATGAGTAGTGTGAGTGAAGAGCAGAGCCAAAAACACACCAGAGAACCATGTTTACTGCTAACGAGCTACTACTGCAGAGCAAGACCCCCGACCCACCCCCTGGGGGCGGGACATAAACATTCTAGAGAGCATTTAATTATACACATCACGAAGATGTAATTAGTTATGATTCATTTATGAATCATGAATCAAATCTTTTTTATTGTTTTCCCAGAAGTGATGAGCTATAAAGCTGAAGTGAGAATATATTCTACATTAGAAATAAAGCCATCTGCCAAATGCCAAATCAACGTAACTTTATGACGCTTTTAAAAATGAACATCTGCTAGAGCACTTTTACGCCTATTAATCTGTTTTCCGAGTCAGAAATTGATCCTTAGGTTTCGTTTGCTATTTGGTTTCACAATGTAAATAATTAAACGAACCAAAAAAAAAAAAAAAAAAAAAGCACAGCTAAGTGGTGTGTAGGACTGAAAAAAGTCCTCGTACAACTCGATCACTCGTTGGTCTGAAAAATGGCGATGGATAAAGATAAATAAACGTTTACCATATGCGTGTAGAAATTAGAACAATTACCCAAGCATGGAGAACGCTAAATCAGTGCTAAATAAATGATTAAATGATTAGTTTAAAACATATTGTGTGTCGCATCCAGCGTTTATTTTCTCTGTGTGCGGCGTCTCCGGTGTCAGCGCGTTGTAACGGTCAGAGTTAAAGCTGTAACTTTACGTTTATCGGCAAATCGCTGTAGTATGAGAGGAATAAAACAGTTCAGGGTGTGCTGTTATGGGAAAGTAATCAGCTTTGAGATGGCAACAGGGACTCCTCTTCGTCATACCATGCCATTGTTGATTAATTTTCTATAACGGCATGACACCGCGTGTTTTATTCTTTACATAATGCATTATAAACATAAACATGAGCTATGAAGTGTAATGCCTTGTCATAGGTAATTATATGTGCATAAGGCTGTGTAAAGGCTATGAATGTACTTATAGGTCTTTTTTTTGAATAGTTTTCGGCGTCTGATGTTGTAAAGCAGTATTTGGTCAGTATAAGTCAGTTTGGTTTAAAATGGAACAGTTTAACAGACGAAATATTTCCGTTCAGAGGGAATGAAGTGGGAACAAGGCTTCGCAGATGGTGTTTGTTGGTGGTAACAGTGGTTCAGCATTAAATTTCGTTAAGCTCTTGGCAGTGGACTCTGACGTTTGGACTCGTGTGTATCTCCGCCTGCTGGCATTGTTGTGATGATCCTCAGCCCTCGATGCCACATTCAGTGTGTGTTTTGGTTGAGTGAATGTGTTTCCTCTGTAACTCCAGTACTACAGTACGACCATTCCACTCGCCTAAGTGCCCTCTAATGAGCAACAAATCAGCACTAATGAGTCCAGAGCTGCGTTCTGCACAATTATCACTGCTAGCACTGTTAGCATTCACTCATTAACCAGACAGCGTTATGTCATTTCTTGTCTTAAAAAAAGACTAAATGTAGGATAATCTAAATGAGTCATGTATCGGTAATCTGTAATGTACTTAACTCACTAGACAACTTAAAGTTGCCCTTTAAATATCTACTTATTTTAATAAACTATTATGATTTTATTGTGAATTGTGAAAAAAGTAAAAGTGATCGTTATGAATAAATTCACGGCAAATTAGTTTAAACAAGGAAAAGTTATGGATTTTTTTTTATTTCTTAGTTCCTTAGAATAATAACATCCACAAAAAAAAAAACCCCAACAACACTGACCTTGTCTATTAATGGTAAAACGTTATGAATTAATGAATTGCATGAATAAATTATTATATAAAATCTCATTAAAATGATCATTTATAATAAAAATTGACAAAACAGAAATAACAAGGGAGTTAAAGATTTTTGTGGAAAATGGTCTACAGAAAGTTTCGTCATGGTCTCAGTGATGATCCTCAAACCAACTCTCGCTGAATCAAGTCATTCAGCTGTCCATCCATGTCCAGACGTCCATCAGTTCCACGTAGCTCCTCCACAAATCACGTCTGAATGTGGAGAATGGAGCTAGGCCATGTCAAACCGAGAGTGGAGGACAAAAGAGGGCAGGAAGGAGGGACTGTACGGAGTGTAAGTCACATCTACAGGAAACATCCTTCACCCAGGCGAACGTTCGTCTTTCCCCATCTGTTTGTCACGCCGCTCAACTTCCCAATATTTTCCGTATACCATCGACTTCCATCGACTCCGGAGCAGCTGGAAGCTCCATGGATGAAGAAGTAGCAAAGCAGCCTGAAAGTTCATCTGGAAACGGAAAGGTGGAACTGACCATGTGTTAACGGCATCTTCACTCCTATTAGTCCGTGGCTTCAATCTGAATCATAATGAAATTGATACTTTTGGCTCGTTTGCTATTTGGTTTGGTCTCGCGTCACGCGATAATTCAATTAATTTAAAAGCAGAGAATTCTCCCAGGCACCGTAAACAAACAAAAACACGCAAACACACAAACAAACAAACAAACAAGCAAATAAATACAAGAAAAAGTGACTGATTTTTAGATTTAGATTTTAATAATTTGGAATTATTTGGTTTTGTCTCCTTTAATGTTGCTATCAGGTTTATTTAGTAATTTCATTTCATTTAAGCCATTTAAAATCAGGTGGACTCTTATTTTTATTTTAGGAATAAACCATATATAAAATCTTCATATACACACATACTCATTCTCCTGTATTAATCCACACATTAATATTTCACCCAGAGCCCCGGAGATGTCTCGAGCCCCACCCGGACCCTTTCACTGAGTGTTTACTCATCAGCGGCTCTCAGACAGGGCTAATTAGCGGGGTCACTGATGTGTTCAGGATCTGATTTACCTGGATACACTCTTTAACACGTCGCTCACCGTGAGCGCAGAGACACGGCACACACCTTCCATGCGAAGAGTCGATTTCCCTCCAAAACATCTTTATTTCACATGGTGTGATGATTATCACTTAATTACTGTCTGAGTAGTTAATTAATGGCTGTTCTTAATATTAGAGCCATTGCAGCAGCATCAGGATCCAGTTGTTTAATCTTTAACTGATGAATAATACACCACACCACGCCACAGCACTGCTGAATTCTGGATTCTGAGTGGTCAGAATGTTTTCAGTAATTTGCTATAACAGCAGCTCTGGCAGTAGATCGTTATGAACCCAATGATGGATTAAATAAATTCACTATTTAAAAAAAAAAAAAATAGAGCCCTTAAGTGTTCCCTCTTCCCTCAAAAGTTCGCCATACAACAGCGTATCATAAAGAGTCCCCTTTTTGGAAGCTAATATCCCTTAATTATGCAAAAACATGGTTAACTACACTATTAAAAACATTAGAATTAATGTTCCCTCTATTCGTTTTCTTACTAAGCCAAACCTGTCAGTTACTCCAACTGACTAACATTTTTGTGTCAGCATTTTGGCAGATTGTATTTTTTCTGCATGGGAGCATCATCAGAGGTGTGTGACTGCACATGGGCACAGCTTAGACGGAGCAGTGATAAGAACCCATTTGTCTTTCTGGTATGTGAAGCCCTCCAACAGGATATTTCCAAGGAGATCCCATTTTTGGAAGCTAGGCACCCTTAAGTATCTCATGAACCCTTAGAGAACCCTTGAGGAATGTTTTGTTTTCCCCCTAAGAGTGTATGTATCAACTGAACAAGAGCATCTAGAACTTTTTTAATATAACACAAGAAATATCTAGCACCTGTCAGGCATTTAACGTTTAGATTTTGGTACTTGGTCCTTGGGTTCTTGAAAGGTTGATTGGATAAATAATAAGAGTTCTACTTGGAAATCTTTCTCATGGGGAAAGCTGTATGGTTCCCGCAGAAGGACATGCTGAAGGACGCTTAGGGCGTGTAGGAAGGCCTATTTAAGTTCTGTTCGAAAACAGATGAGTAGCAATGTGATAAATAATTCATTAATCATTGAATTATTAGTATTTAAAATATTTATAATGGGATGTTTGAGATTATTTATTTATGATGATATTCAGTGATTATAAACACTTCAGTTGATATAAACACTTCACCACTATAGCGGTGACTAATGAGTAATAATTTGTAATCAGTTATTCTAATCAGGCATTATCTCACTAAGTAAACAACTCAACTCTTTGATGAATGTAAAATAATGGAATAATCACCAGGCTGTTAGATGAGAACGCTGTTGTTTATGAGGTTGCGCTCGCTGAGTGTTTTCTGTGTGAAACTCTCGTCAGTGTGCTGGTGTGGTCTGGTTTGAGCTCTGAGTGGATGGGTGTGTGTCTGACGTCAGAGTAAAAGCTCTCACACTCTCGCCTCATTCTCTCTCTCTCTCTCTCTCTCTCTCTTTTTGATGGATGGATGGGTGAACCAGTCAACAGATAGATAGATGCCTGGAAGAACAGATGGATGGATGGATGGATGGATGGAAGGATGGGTGGGTGGATGGATGAACAAGTCAACAGATGGATGGATGGGTGGATGGATGAACAGATTGATGGACAGATGGATAAATTGGTTAATGAGAGAACAGGATTATTAAACAAGTTGATGGCTGGATGGATGGATGGGTGGTTGGACAGATGGATGATCAAGTCAACAGATGGATGGATGGATGGAAGAACAGATGGATGGATGGATGGAGGTTGGGTGGATGGATGAAGAAGTCAACAGATGTATGGATGTATGGATAAACTAGTTAATAAAAAAACAGAGACAAGTTGATGGATGGATGGGTGGTTGGATGGGTGGTTGGATAGATAGATGATCAAGTCAACAGATGGATGGATGAATGGATGGATGGAGGGATGGATGGATGAACAGATTGATGGACAGATGGATAAACTGTTAATAAAAAACAGATGGATAATTAAACAAGTTGATGGATGGATGGATGGTTAGTTGGATGGATGAACAAGTCAACAGATGGAGAGATGGCTGGAAGAACAGTTGGATGGATGGATGGATGGATGGATGGATGGATGGTTATCGGATGTATGGCTGGATGGATGGACAGGTTGATGGACATACAGTATGAACTGATGGATGGAAGGATAGGTGGATAATTAAAAAGGTTGATAGATGGATTATTAAGTGAATGGAAAAAAACAAGTCAGTAGGTGGATGAATGTAGATGTTACCAGATGGATAAATGGGTGGAAGGATGTGAAAACAGATAAACAGATCAATGGATGAACAGGTTGATGGATGGAATTTAATGTCCTACTTTTCCTTTGCCGTGTTTCGTTTAAGCCTTGAGTTGTTTCAACACACTGAGCTGCTTTTAATTGTAGTGTGTGTGTGTGTGTGTGTGTGTGTGTGTGTGTGTGTGTGTGTGTGTGTGTGTGTTTGTGTGGAATGTAATTTTCCACAGGGCTGGTGCTTATTTTAGTGTATTTGAACCCTGCTGCCTTATTCATGGAGCTCTATCTGTCCATTCCTTCCTTTATCTTATTATCTGTCTCCCGCACTTCCTTTAATTCCATACTCTCTCTTCCTTTTTTTCTCTGTCTCACCATCTTCTCTATCATTCTGTTTTTCCTCTGTGCTATTATTGCATCTCTCCCTCTTTCGTTGTTTCATTTTTTTTCTGTTTCTATATCTTCCTTATTCTCTCTCTCTCTCTCTCTCTCTCTCTCTCTCTAATGCGCCTCCTCTCTCATGGCTTGAAGTCTTTCATGATCATCTTTCAGTTTTCAGCCCTGAAGCTCACAGTTCCTTTTCCCTGCTGGCCCACTTTTCTTCTCATATCACCACAGCTCTGCTAATTCTTAAATTTAAAAAAATTGTCATGTGCCATATTTTTTAATTAAAATATGTTTCTTATAACAAGAAATGTAATTAAATTAGATCACTAAAACGGTAGATGGAATGGTATGCATGATGATATACGTACGGTATATTGGTGAATGGATGAAAGGATGCACTGATGTCTGATCAATAGATGATGGATCAATGGATAGACAGATTGGTTGGTTGGATGGATGGATGGATGGATGGATGGATGGATGATTGGAAATAGAACAAAAGAATGGACGATTAAATGTATGGTGGGAAATGGATGAGAAAATTGGTGGTCTAAAGGAAGGCTGGAGGGTGAACAAAATGATGTGTATCTAGAAAGATGAATGAAGAATGAACGACAGATGGCTGGAGAAATGAATAAAAGATGGGTGATTTAGTGGTTCTTTGGATGGCTGGATAAATAGAATGTCGGGTGAAGATGAACAGAGCTACAGATGGTTGGAAAGGTGGATTAAAAACATGGAAAGATAAATTGGATAGCTGGATGTCAAGAAGGGAAATGTTGATTACTGATTATAGGAAACGTTAAAGTTGATAATTTTCCTACAACAGCACATCCCCAAGTGAGTTATTCCTTTTATACCACACCAACAGTGACAGGTTTTTACCAAAGAACAAGAAGTCATACTGCCAGTGCTCCAGTTACAGACAATTAATGAACACCTTTTGACCAATCAGAATCCAGAATTCAACAGTTCTCTGGTATAGTGCACAGCAACGAGCAGATAATGGATGTGTTAAATATTAAATAGTAAAGTTTTGTGTTGTGAAAAAAAAAGTCCAAAACCATAAACTATGCAGCTTTGTTCAGAAGAAGAAGAATGCTATCTTCACTTTGCACTCTTATGGCTTAATTAGCATAAACTGCGTTGTCGTTATTGTTGTTGTTTGTTGTTGATGTTGTTTATAATTGTCTTTATAAAGCAAAATGCTTAGAACGTATAAAAAGAATCGTCACTTTTCATTTTGGGAAGAACTCAAAATGAACGCAAGACTCTTGTTTCCACAGCTGTCTCATTAGTAGCAGTTTGGAGCTGTAATGGTCCAGTGTTTGTTGTCGCTCTGGGAGAATCAGTACAGTGAGTCTGTGTAAACGTTATGAACTGTCTTTTCTCTCTCTCACTGTTTTGCAGCCATTTCTCCTGCCTGTCGTCAAAGTACATGTGTCCCGGAGTGCCGGCTGTTATGAGTAACCTGTTGGCGAACATTAACGCCTACTTCGCTCACACCACCACCACCAGCACCAACATCTCCGCCTCGGACCGATTTGCTGCTTCCAACTTCGGGGTGAGTGTGTGGAATGATGATGGAATGATGACAACCTGTATGAACTGTTGAATGAGTACAAATAAAATAAATAAATAAATAAATACACACAAAAACACATTATGGATGGAAGTTTGGATGGATTGCTGATTTATGAAGAGATCGTTGACTGGATGGATTTATGGATAGGTGGATGATTGATAAATGGATCAGGAATGGATGGAATAAATAATTAGTGGTTGAGGAGGAAGCTGTGTGGATGGATGGATGGATGGATGGATAGATGGTTAGATCGATGGATGTATGGATGGATGAACAGCTCAGTGTATGGATAGATGTATGTATGGATGGATAGGTGAGTAGAAAGATGAATAACAGAATTGATAGATGGATGAAAGGATGTTTGGGGCTATTCTTGGCATTACAATTAACATCTGAAATTTGAGTGAAAAAATTAAATTGATAGATGGTTGGATGAACAGGTCAATGGATGAATTCATGGATGGATGGATGGATGGATGGATGGATGAATGAATGAATGAATGAGGCTGTTGACATTATTGTTAAAGACAGTCTCATTATGTCTCCTTATTAGAATAAATAACTAAATAATAAATAAATAAATTTGTAATGGATGGATGGATGGGTGGATGAATGGATGGTTGAATGAACAGGTTAATGGATGATTGGGTGAGTGGAAAGATTAATTTATAGATAGATGAACTGATCAAATGTTGAATGGATGAAGAGGTCAATGGATGGATGGATGGATGGATGGATGGATTGGAGTTATTCTTGTCATTAGAATTAACATCTCACAAAATATGAGTGAATAGATGAATGGATGAGTGGAAGGGTGAACGAATGATGGACCGGTGGATGATGGCTGAATAAATTTAGGGATGGATTGAAGGATGGACAGATTTGCAGGTGGATGATTGATGAATGGATGGATGCATCCTGTCATTAGCAGGACTATAAGCACTACAGAGTGTAATGCATTATTACCGCAGTATTTTATGTGTGTTTGTTTAATATTGTGGGTATTTTTTCCACAGAGAGAGAAATTTGTGAAACTTTTGGACCAGTTACACAACTCTCTGAGAATCGATCTCTCCAAATACCGGGTAAGAAAAATAAAGGGTTCAACATAAATAATAAAGATGTGACTAAAACTCAATTCCACAACATAATTTTCTTTTTCAAAAGTTTTTTTTTTTTTTGCATTAGTCACACCAACAAGCAGAAGAAAGTGTTACTCAGTTTATAGGAGCTCAGGAATTTATTAATGAGCCATAAATATTTTTATCTGCCTGAGAAATCCTCATGTAAATTACAGTGATGGATAGATGGAGGTATTAATGGACTGATAGTTATATGGATCTATGTGTATACAGTACATAGAAAGAATATATGGATGGATGGACAGGCAGATGAATGTGTGGATGGATGGATGGATGGATGGATGGATGGACAGGCAGCTGGCTGGTTGGATGAGGGGTAGACTGATGGATAAGTAGCTTAATGGATAGATGGATTGGGTACCTGGATGGATGGTGGTTAGATTAATGGATGGATAAGTATATTAATAAAGAATAAATGGATGGATGGATGGATGGATGGATGGATGGATGGATGGATGGATGGATGGGTGCATAGATTGATGGCTCAATGGGCAGCTAGATTCATAGATATGGGTGGATGAATGGATGGATAGATGGGCGAAGCGTAGACTGACGGATGGGTGGCTGAATGAATAGATGGATGGATGGGCAGATAGATAGATTAGTGGATGGATGTATATAAGAATAAGTGAATAGATGGATAGATTGATGGATTGATGGGCAGCAAAATGGATGGATAGGATGGATAGGATGGATGGACAGACTAATGATCGGAAGGTCATGAGTTCAAACCCCAGCACTGCCAAGCTACCCTTAAACCTCAACTGCTCAGATGTAGAAATGAGATAAATGTAAGGCGATCTGGATAAGGCTGTCTGCCAAATGCCAATGATGGGTGGATGAAGAATATGCTGATGGATGAGTAGTTGGATGGATAGGTGGACAGGTTGATTCATGGACAGATGGGTGGACAGGCAGCTGGATGGAGGGATAGATTAATGGATGGAATTGCAGCTAGATGGTTGTAGAATGGATGGGTAGATAAGCAGCTGATAGATGGATAGATAAAATGAAGTTATGTATAGATCAAATCTTAATGTGTTTAATGTTTTATTATTTATTTAAGCCGTAACACTTTAAGCCGGGGTATTTTATATGACTTTTTGCTCCGTGTGAGTGGACAGGTGGCACTGCTCGCTGAAATGCAGAGGTCACGGTCTGTAAGTTATCAGCTCTGAGTTAGGGTTCAGGTTTCTGTCAGAGTGAGAATGAGTCCATCAGTCTGAGAGTGGAGCAGTGCACTGTGGGAAACCACTCACATCTCAACCGATCCTGTCAATAACCAATCAAAAAGCTGTGTACGTTACCCAAATATCCAGGACTTAACACACCGTGTTATTTTGTGTCACCATTTAATGACTAACACACGATACGATATTGTGCTCAGTTCACAAACGTCTAGAGCGTCTACATTTCTTAAAAAATCCCTCTGAGGGAACCCTAAAGGTTCTACTTAAGACCCTACATCAGACCTCTTAAAGACGAGGTTCCAAGCAGAACCACTCTAATAAGTGTGGAACCCTTAAATCTGCAAAGAACTGGAGAAATAAACTGAATGTAAGTCAGTAGTGACATGTTAGTAGCAGGCAGAATGAAAACACCTCCACTCACACACACACACACACACACACACACACACACAGACACACGCATTCACACAGCGGCCTATCGGTCTGACGTGAACGTCACACTCGGACACACGTGCACTTGGCAGTGTGCCAGCACACATCACCTTCACACTTCCTGTCTATTCCACTACACTGCTTCTTGACAGTAATGTGATTCAGATCAGCTTCTCCACACAGCACACACACACACACACACACACACACACACTTACACACACACACATCCTGTGTTACAGCTGATATTAATGCTGCATTTGATTTACCTGGAAATGGGGAGTCAGAACTCATTTTTGACCTCTGTTCGAGCTATAAACTGTGGAAAAAAAACTTGGACGCCTCCATGTTTTGCTTTTGTTAGCAACCAGCTACCCAGCTAACTGTGATGAGTGATGTACATTTTCCTCCTCAAAACAGCAAACTGTTGAGTCCGTGTTATAGATATAACAAGTGAATATGTGTGTATATTGATTGAGCTAAAGCTAATACGTTTATATATACAGCGTAACTCATTTAAAGGTAAGAAGTGCTGCTGTATTTACTGCTGATGCTCTGAGCGGCCATGTTGATTTGACATCACTTGCTGAACTCGGTGTTGAGGAGACCTTCCTGAGTTGAGGGAGTGTTTTATTTGTTTTTCCTAGTCAGAGGTCATAATTATGAGTTACAATCTTTAGTTGAATGCAGCATTACTTACACACACACACACACACACACACACTTACACACACACACTTTCTCATCCTGAAAATGAGTGTTTGGTCAGCTTATCCTTCAAACCTTGGGCACATTTTCTTTACAGAAGAGCAAATGAACAAAAATATTAACATTATTTTATGTACTAGACTACTCAAAATGGCAAATTAAACGCATGATAATAACGAGTAACTGTCAGAGCACGATCTAAAAAATGTAAAATGCAAAATAACAGTCTGTGCTGGATCAAGTGCTATTCTATGTGCTGCTGAATAATGAGTGTGGAAGCCATTTGGTTAAATTAAACCACTGATTAATGTGATCATTAACACTAGGGTTATTCATGCAGTGCTATATTGGTGATATATCATCCACCCACCCACCCATCCTTCTCCTATTAGTTTTATTTCAATGCTCACATGATCTTCTCATCATATTAGTGTTTTCTACCTTTCATTTTGAAATCATACATTATGTTACCGACCCGGGTTTTGAAGCAGCTGCTCCTCACCGAGACGTCATCCGAGTGCGCGTGGAAGAAAGTCATGAGTAGGAATTCCACTCTTAAGCCTAATCAATCATTTGATCTTCCTCACTCGCTTTTATTTTGCCGTATTGACACCATAATGGGATTTCAGATGAGTAATAAACGTGGAATTGGAATTGAAAATGGATGGCATGAGGAAAAAAGAGAGAGAGATATTTGCAAAGTGTATGTATGAGAGAGAGAGAGAGAGAGAGAGAGAGAGAGAGAGAGAGAGAGAGAGAGAGAAGGAGAACTTTGCGAAGGAGAAAGTTTTAAGTTTTAGAGATTAAAGTTTTAGCGAAGAGTGATAAAATAAATAAGACCAAATAAAAAGACCAATAAA
This sequence comes from Pangasius djambal, assembly GCA_022985145.1. Lineage (NCBI taxonomy): Eukaryota > Metazoa > Chordata > Actinopteri > Siluriformes > Pangasiidae > Pangasius > Pangasius djambal. Next base: position 1,702,003 of record CM040980.1, read on the forward strand.
GTCTAAGGTAGTGAAAGAGAGAGAGAGAGAGAGAGAGAGAGAGAGAGAGAGAGACTAAGCTTCCAGACATTTATGGATATTTTTGAAAATTATATTTATTTACCCCTCCATTTAAAAAAAAAATCATGAACAGCATTTTTTGAAAATATCTCCGTCCCTCCAGAAATGTAAAAACGCTTTGAAAAGGCTCACGTGACCACACGAGCGCAGTGGTGGTACATCGCAAACTGTTACATCAAACGTGTCAAGAATAACGTAAAGACAATAAGAAATTACATGGTAGCGAATGAGAAATTACACATTAGAAAATAAGAAATTAGTCCTGGCTCATTCATGAAACACAAACGGACACGCACCGGCTCCCACTACGACATTTTTCAAAAACACGTCTTTCCCATCCATGTGAACACTGTGAACATTTCTTTACCTTTGGTGAGCAATTTTTCAGAAAGCTTTGTTTTCAGTGACCCAAAAAAATGGTCGAAAAATGCAGGGAGACCAAAATGCAGAGAAAAATGGTAACGCTTTGTTCTAAAAAAAATATCTGTATACATGTAGACAGGTTCTACTGTACGAGAGAAAGAGACGAAGAAAAAGACAAGAGAAGAGACAAAGACAGAAAAGTGAGAAAAAAAGATCAAGAGAAAGCACCTTGAAATGCATCCATTTGTTAATAACTTCATTTTATTTCAGTGACGCTGTGAGAAAAGTGTAATAGTCGATGATGATGATGATGATGATGATGATGATGATGATGGTGGAATTAAGAAAGTTACTCTGCTTTATTTCATTTTAATTGATTTCATTTGAGTTATTTTTGTCTTGTTTGTAATTACAGGATAATTTTCCTGCTGGAAATCCAGAGAGGCTGCAGGACCTGAAATCCACAGTGGACCTACTGACCAGCATCACCTTCTTCAGGATGAAGGTATACACACACACACACACACACACACACACAGAGAGAGAGAGCTCCATAATAAAGCCTGTAAACTCATAAACGATCTCACTCTTCATACTAAATGGAACAGATTGTTTATTCGTGCAAATCAATGCTGCATAATGAAGATTAATTCACCGCAATCACAGATTATTTTAAGAAGCTACTGCTACTGAGTTAAATTTAGTTCAGCTGCTCACATTTACGGCTCTTTTTATGATTTTGTGTTATTAGTGAAGAATCTTTGCCACGAATCAGTTCAGGCTTTTACATAAAGCTACGTTTCGGCACTTTTTCAACACGTCGCTCAATCAGATTTTTACACCGCGGACAAAAGTGGAGAAATAAACACTCTCCACAAAAGAGTCTCAAAACATAGCAAAAAAAAAAAAGAGGAAAAATAGTTAAGGTTACTAATTACTATTTACTAAAAAACCATTACGGGTTTCTCTAGAGAACAGAGAGTTTCCTGTCAGGAAGATTTGTTAATAGAACCCTTTGAGGAGCCTAAGAACCTTTAATTATCCAATGAACCCCTTATAGAAACCTTCAAGAACCTGTTTTTCTTACAGGGTACCAGGTACCAAGAAGCTAAATATTAAACATCTGACAGATTCTAGATATTACTAGATAATACCCAGTTACTACACATACACACTCTTACAAAAGGTTCTTAAAAGGTTCTTGAAGAGTTTATTGGATTATTAAGGGTTCTCCTTGAAATCCTTTGTGATAGAAAAACTATTTATTTATTGTAGGTAGAAATGGCACTGATCCAATACCCAGGATCAGTATCGGGCCGATACCACCAAAAATAAAACAATATGGTGGAATGGATATTGGATCCTGTAACAAATATAAAGCTTGCGAGTGGATTTGAAAAGGATTTTTTATGCCTCCTGCCACTAGGTGGTGGACGCATTATGTTTCCAGTTTCCCAGATTCGCATGATATCTCGAGAGCGAGTGGTTGAGTGTTTGTAGGATTTATATAGGACGATCATCGTAACCGGCAGATGAACTGATTAGATTTTGGAATTGATCCAAACAGGGTCAAGGTCACAGCAAGGTCAAATATCTGAAATAGTGTTTCTTCTTCACCAGCGTCCTTTTTATTAGATTTTAAGGGTATTTCAGGTATTTCAGGTATGCACATTAGTGACGAGAAGAGCTCGTCTTGGTGGTGGAGGGGTGGAGTCGCAGTCTACACCCCTGACGTCGAGTTCTACTTGTTGGAACTGGACATGTTTACATATTGATCGTATTTTGTTGTTAGGATTGATTTTTATAATTATGTGTATGTTATACTTTATTATTTTATTATGTTTGCAGTGTAAGTGCTTTTTGTGTGAAAGCTGTGGTTCACTTACAAAAATAAATAAAGCAAATTAAAAAAAAATATATCAGATCGATATGAGCTGATCCTCAAGCTTCTGTATCATTATCATGAAAAAATGGTATCGTGTAATGTCTAGTTGTGGGGTTCTACTGGGGCTGGACGACCCGAGTCCGGCTCACGAGACGTTTTCTTGTTTGTTGACTTGGACTTGTCTTGGTCTTGGACATAAATATGGTCTTGGTCCTGACTGAGAGATTGTAAAAATAATGTTGGTGTTGTCTTTTCTTTTCACGTTCACAAAGTTTGATGAGAAGTCATACTTTCTTCTAGAAAACAGTCTAATCACTGGCGCAATACACGAATGAAGTTGAGGTAAAACTCGGGCTCGAAATGATTTGATGGGTTTCAGTCTTCAGTCTCAGTTAGTCCTGGTTTTGGACTTGACAATGGCAGATGTGGCTACAGCCCGAGGTTCTACATAGAATGGTTAAGGGTTCCTGCACACAGACAACCAAAGAACCTTTAAAGGTTGAACATTGTGAAGAATTAACTGCGTTTTTTTGTGAAAAGAAAAAGTTTCAAATGGTAAATATTACTATATTGTTAGCATGTAGTCAAGGAACAAAACAGGTACTAAACTGTATCTTTTCTCGTCACTGGGTGGTGTGTCATCAAGGGGACACCTTTTGTACCTTTAGTGTGTATCTTTTACCTTGCGAGGTGTATGGAGTTTACGTATAGTTTAACATACGTATAGTTATAGGGGTTAACAAATGGACATATATGAATTTTTTTTAAATTTTGCATTATGGTTACTCTTCATCATTGATTTGTTTATTTATTTATCATCATACTTGGTGTATTTTTCTCTGTTTTCTTGACTGTTTGAGTCAGTCACTCAAAGTTGTTGAAGAACTAGCTAGAGGTAGCTTAATGGAGAAATTTGTCCTTATTTATTGCGGAACTTCTACGTCAGCGCAGCATGTCAGGATGGCAAGAAAGACTAAAACAGCACGTACATTATTTGTATAAAAATAGCAGCACGCAAAAAATCCATCTTTGCAGTTAAAGCTATATCTGTAATTACAATTGGTAGAATAAAGGAATAAAACGAAAGAGGAGACTGTACGTATCTCACACAACGCCATGCGGAGAAGCAACACCTAGTTTGGGAAACCCCGAGTTAAAGCTTTAATCGAAACACTAATTATTGTAAATTAAAAACACATTAAAGGTATTCTGTGTTAATGTTTCCAGGTGAAAGACACAAATTAAAGGTGTAGAGCCCCAGCAACAGGGGAAGGTGCAGATTAGTAGGCTTTACGCATCTGATTCTGCTGACTCTCTGTTCATTAAACAAAACGGATCATTTAGGATATTGTGTAAATGAATGGTGTAGAGTGAATGAAGATTAATTCTACTGTATAGATACATAAAAGCTCAATTAAATACTGTAGCTTTGATTCAGCTGCAAACTCTTACTGCTGGTTTTTACGAGATTCCTTACATTTAGTGCAGAATCGTTAACATTAATAGAGTCTGGCCGCTGTTTAGAGCTCCGTACCGCAATCAGCTCATTACAACCACAAGCAGGAGTTTAACTGTGGTTTTTATAAGACTGGTCTTACGGCATAAAAGCGTTTGCGCACCGAACGTGATTTTATTTTGTAGCGCTAATAAAGCGCATGATGAGATTTACAAAAAATAACACATGCATCAGCACAATCAGGAAATCATTTTTTGGCACTAGCTCTATTTTTTTTATTTATTTTTTTAAAATCTTATACCTTTTGTAAGACATAGAGCTTCATGACGAAACAGGAAAGTGACTAAAAAAAATCAAGTTTCATGTCATCTTTCGAAATAATTTTTTATAAAAGTATCATATAAAAATATTAGGCCTGTGCGCTACTAAAACTGGCGCTTTCTCCATTTTGGATCTTCTGTATGGCTGCCAGGTCTTGGACCCTTTCCGAAAACTTAAACATATTAATGTCTAAAATCTAACTATACATCGTTAATGAAACTGTATTAAAACCATGCGCTTGTACTAAACAGTTAGTAGGAGATAAATTTTAGCAGTTTGCAGGTCTTACGTCTCAGACGATCTATCTTGACTGAGATAGAAAAAGGGGCGGAGACACAGTCATGTGGGAGGATTAGATGGTGTGACTGTTAGCAAACCCAAACTTTGGCTGTACTATAGTAGGGATTTTGTAGTAAACGATTCTGTTTTGTTTTTTTGTTTTCTTTCTGCTTGCTAGGATTTTGTTGTTAGCAACGTCTGCTAGCGTAACTAGGGTTGAGCTTCTACAGAGATGAAATTAAAGCTTCAAATGCCAATTTTTACAAATTTGTAATAATGCACTCGTGTTGTTTTGTGTAACTATGTTGTCTCGCACGGCTATTATAATTTGTTGGGTCTTCACGGAGGTCAGGACGCTAATCCTGGACCCGCTAGAAGCCTGTTCTGTGTTTTATTTTCACGGTGTATCTAACATCATCCATTCCTGCAAGGCGAAGGCATGCGAGAGCACAGATTTATCCCCAGGTTCAGCTGAATCGATACAGGGTTATTATTTGTGAGTTTATTTGCGAAAAAGCAGAATAATGAAGAGGTCTACAGCTGTGGCTTTATTATATTTGTATTATTTCATGGAGGCTGATGATAATTTAGCAGCAAATGTTTGGCTAAATCTCATGCAAAAATGATTATTATTTTATATTTTCAATTTTGATTCAATAAACGCTCTACTGTTCATTCGGGTTCTGCTGAATGAACGTTTTTTCTAAATTACAAATTAGCGCGTTAATGCACGAGGTTCAATATACAACAATTTGGTGTGACAACTTTTTCTTTAATCTTGTGATAAACTTTTCTTTGAAGTTGTAAAAAACTGTTTGAAGTTGTGCTAAACTGACAAATCTTTCTTTGATAAACTTTTCTTGTTGTGATAAATGATCTTTTTTTGTTTCTGTGCTAATTGATTTTCTTTGATGTCGTAAACTTTGATGCTGTGATGAACACTTCTTTAGTTTTTTTATTTTTGTGACAGAAATGTTTATTTGATGTTCTTTGATGCGGTAAATCTGTCTTTTTGATCATTCGATAATCGTTTTTCTTTAAAGTGATAAGCGTTTCTTTGATGTCATGGTAAACTTGTCTTTGATGTGATAAACTCTTTTTTTTGATGTTAAGATAAACGTTTTTGATGTTATGATCATTTCTTAGTTCTTGTGATAAACGTTTTTTCTTTGATGTTGTGATAAATGCTTGTCTTTGATGTTACAGGTGCAGGAGCTGCAGAGTCCACCGAGAGCCAGCATGGTGGTGAAGGACTGTGTGCGAGCGTGCCTAGACTCCACCTACAGATACATCTTCGACAACTGCCATGAGCTCTACAACCAGCTGCTTGACCAGGTGTGTGTGTGTGTGTGTGTGTGTGTGTGTGTGTGTGTTACTGATACTGATACTGATACTGATACTGACCCCACAATCGTCGCACCTCTTTTTAAACCAAACTTCACGTCTTTATTAGATTTCTTTCACCCTTGAGCCATGTAGCAACCATCTAACATCAATCACCATGGCAACCATTGTTTATCATTGAAGAAAATTTCTATTAAAAACCCAGACAAATAATGATATAAAAAAACTAATAGATAAATAAATAAACAACACTGACATAATGAAACATGCATTTACACAGTTCAGTCCAGAAACACACACAAACACACCGTGCCTCTCTCTCTCTCTCTCTCTCTCTCTCCCCCCCCCCCCCTCTCTCTCTCTCTCTCTCTCTCATTCACATCCTCTGTCTCTTCATCTTCACTCCAAACAATCCGTCCCCTCGCTCTTTCTCTCTGCTCGTTATTAAGAGGATTGGGTTCAGGAAACATGTCAAGGGTTCACTGTTTGAGTTGTGTAACTTTGTGTGTTCAGATTACAGCACTCTGTGTGTGTGTGTGTGTGTGTGTGTGTGTGTGTGTGTGTGTGTGTGTAAAGAGATAGAGAGAGAAACAGAAAAGCAACTATAGTGTGTATAGACAGATGACAAGAACACACACACACAGTTCTGCCTCAGAAACATTCTCTCTTTTGCTTTCTCTCTATCTCTGTCTCTCTCTCTCTCTCTCTCTTCTTCTTCTTCTTCTTCTCTCTCTCTCTCTCTCTCACTCTCTCTCAGGTTTTGGCTGGTGCTGGACTGCAGATCTGAGCATCGCATTGTTTAATGGCCTGCTTCTTTACATAACAATGATATTTATATTACCACTGCACCTCAATTACACCGCTCAGTCTCACTCCTCTAATGAGAGAGAGAGAGAGAGAGAGAGAGACAGAGAGAGACAAAATAGGGAGAGAGTGAGAAATGGAGAGAGAGGGAGATTATAGACAAATGGTGAGAAAGAGATACAGACAGAAACAGACAGAGAGATTATAGGGTAATGAGAGAAAGATATAGACGGAGAGGGAGACGATAGCGAGAAGGAAATATTCTGAGAAATAGAGGGCAGAAGAGTGAGAGGGAGTGAGGAAGTGAGGGAGTGAGGGAGAGAAGGAGAGATGGAGACATGGAGAGAGGGAAGAGCACGATTTATAGATTCCATTTGCAGGGATTAAAAAAGAGCAGAAAGGTGGAGAGGGGAGGAGAGGAAACACAGGGAGTAGAGTTGTTCAGACACGTGTGTGTGTGTGTGTGTGTGTGTGTGTGTGATGACCACATTTTTACGACTAAGCGATGTATAAACTGGACAGACATGGAAGAGTCCATTCCCAGGAAGAGTTTATTTCCTGATGGTTGGTTCTGAGCAATGATGTTGTTGTTGTTTTTTTTTTCCGTTCTCTGGTTATTTCATACGTGAGATGTGAGAAAGTGTGTGTGATGGAGAGAAGATCACTGTTGCATTCTTAAGTTCACATTGAAAAGTGTTTACTCACCTTCCTTTGGAAGATACCATATGGGTAAAGGGATCAATTATCAACAGTTTAAGCGGTGAGACTTCAGTCAGTGTGTTTCTGAGCTGTGCGTCTTCTCACTTAAGGAGTGTGTTAAAGCCTGGGACTGTTACTCAGCTCTGGGGGGGTGTTGTGGAGGTGGAGGAGTCCGTTATTAAGTAAAGATTCTCGATATACAGATATATCGTATAATGACTATATGAAGCCACGAGCACCTGTTCCCAAAACGCCAAGCTGTTGCTGAGATATTACCTCACTTCCTGTTTTCAGTAGCCCTCCCAAGTTGCAACTGAACTCAAAGCTTGTTTTTTAACTTTAGGTGCTGTTGCTAAATGTATGTGACAGGTTCGGTGTCAGTAGGTGAAAGCGTTGCTGAGATATTCCCTCACTTCCTGTTGGGCGACTCAGCTGTCAGATATGTTTGAAGAAATTTCACACGTATCAGAAATCCAAGCCACGATGCCGTGGTCCAAATTTTGTGAAGGTTGGACGAAATCCGTTGGAGGAGAAGTGAAAAGTGCTTCGGTTCCAAAATGGCCGACATCCATTTGGTAAAGCACTAATTCTTTTCATCTGTATATGATATAATAATGAGGTCGCTAATCTTTAACGCTAACTATTCGAATCCTAAATTAGCATGTCTCTGTACACGCCCCTGAAACGTCGTCTGAATTAAAGATGTCAGATTGCCCTGAACACACGTCCATTACCCAGTCTATCAAACCTACAGCTGCTAAATAATTGAGCAGATTATTTCATAACTCTAATGGAACAGCTTCCGGAAATGACTTTCTATTAATCACAGTGCTCGTTCCAGCACGTGTATACACACACACACACACACACACACACACACACACACACGTGTAACCAAAGCGTAAAATAAATTCCAGCTCTTGTGTCGATAGATCCTGACTCGACACATGGGCTTGGTGGAAAAATCAGTTTTGTCTCTGCAGAGAAGGCAATAAATCCGAGCCACACAGACAGCTCTATGTGTGCGTGTGTGTGTGTGTGTGTGTGTGTGTGTGTGTGTGTGTGTGTGAGAGAGAGAGAGAGAGAGCCACACACACACACACACACACACACCCTCTCTGAGCTAATTTAGATAAGGCTTGAGAAATACAGAATCTGCAAAACTGTGTCCTTTTCTTCATCCAGACAGCAGTGTGGTGAATAAATCCGCTCCTGATGCAGGCGCACGCCGTGAGCCGAGTTACATCCGAGGAATTTTCCGCAGAAAATGTTGTAGCACCTTAAAGTGCCGATGTTGACGGGAAACGAGGAAGCACGAGGCTTGTGCAGTGTGTAAAGCGCTGGGGAGGAGGACGTGGAGTGATTTGCTCTAGACATGAGGTTCATCCTCTTTTTTTTTTTTTTTTGATCCATTCATTATGAGCTTTCCACAGCCTTCCCCGTTCGTCTTCTACATTAACGTAATAATTTAATAACTAAACGTTGCTCCTTATGGAACTGAGTCAAAGAATCATATCGCGAGTTCAATTACAAGACAACAGTTTCGATTTGTGATAAACATGCAAACAAACATGCAAACAAACATGCAAACAAACATGCAAATAAACATGCAAACATATAACAAACATATAACAGAAAAAATGGCAGTTTTCAGACCGAGTATGAAAACGAGTAAATGCTTTTTGGTACTCGTCGATACCAGTAGCGATAATGATGATGCTGATATCAATACTGACGATACCTATACTGATACTGATACTGATATCAATACTGATGATACCTATACTGATACTGATACTGATAT